>JAAEAF010006812.1:0-56826 GCA_011037195.1 Triatoma infestans
CGTGCCCTTATCTCCCTTATTGCTTAACTGTTATTTCCAATTTGTTTCTTTGTTTTAAATTTCACGAAAAAATCTAGTGTGAAACACAACTTTCACAACACTCACACAACTTCCTCTTCCTGCCGTCAACAAAATATAATTGACATATTTTCTTTAAACTTATAATTTATTAAATGTTTGTCTTCAGTTTTATATAAATGGGGAGAACCAAAACTTTATAAAATGACATTTTTGGAAGAAACTATAACCTCCACCCCTCTCCTCGCAAATACTTATTTAAATGAAGCTTTCAGTTCAGGTTTCATACAAAAGTGGTCTCTTTATATTTATAGTTAGTTTACCAAATTTAATGAAATTCGTCGGTGTATTTTATGGAGAAAATTGCGACAACTAAAACAACTGTTTAGTTGAAAATGTGGATGGGTCCGCAACGCTGAATAACATCTGGTATATTATCCGTCGTAGCTTGCATATTTATATTATTCCTAACCGGTATCGGATTTTAATCCATCGTCAGTGCAAATTCACCAAATTCGTGTAGAGGGTTCACTTCCACGTAATGTTTCTGTTTACATTCACTCTTGTTGGTTGTATATATGTGGGGAGGTTATAAGGTTATGTTATTATGCGTGTGTATTTCATGACAAAGTGGAATTATTATAAGTTATGATTAGACATTAGGAAATAGTATATAATAAATAGCATGTTTGAATACATGCTATTTATTATACACTATTATCTAATGTCTAATCATAATTTATAATAATTCCACTTTGTCATTAAACACACACACACACACACAAATAGTAACATAACCTTATAACCTCCTCACATATCTACAACTAACAAGTGTGAGTGTAACAGAAACATTACGGATAAAATAGACAATACGATGGATAAAATACCAACTGTTTAGTTGTTTACTAATTTTTTTTTGAGTATCTAAATATTGGCAATATATTTAATTCTATTTACATGACACAATTATATAATAAATTGAAATAGCATTTTAATGGAAAACATAACACCAACCCTCTCCCAAAAGCCGGCTTAAATGACTTTTCTCAGAGAAATGTTTCAAATAAAAGTTATAGCTGTCTGTAGGCGTAGTTCATATACTTGGTTTAAAGAAAATCATTTGAGGCGTTTTAGAGAAAATAGCAGAAAACTGAAAAAATACTTTTCATTAAAAACGCATTTCCGTTTTATCCGATTTTCTGGAAACTCGGAATTGCGACAACATATTTAATTCTAATTAATATTATTTAGAAGAAAGAAATTTGTAATAAACTTAAATAACACTTTAGAAAAAAAAAACACTTAATTTCACCCCTCCACCGAAAGTGCACTTAAATAAATTTTCCCGGAGAGATGTGTTTGAACTGAAAGTGATAGGTATTTTTGTGTGCAAATAGTATATACGAAGTTTAAAGAAAATCGTTTGATCGGCTTTTCAGAAAATCTCAAAAAACTAATGAAACCAGTCAGTAAAGTGGTACTTTTGATTTATAGATTCTGCCCAAAATCTTCGTGTTTGATGCGGTTGTAGTAGCTAAACGGAATACCAAGTATGAGTTCCCTGCAACTTTTTGGGATCCAAAGGCGAGCATGCCTTGGTTCCACGGGGGCCATGAAGACCACCCCGACTGCGGCGTTGGAAGTCCTCCTCAATCTGCCACCACTACACATTCTTGTTCTAGGCGAAGCCAGAATGGGAATACATAGGCTCCTGCAGGGGCCGCCTCCCATCACCTCTAGGCATGCTCGTAATAACCAGAGGTTGATTGAGGAAATCAAGGCGGACTATCTTCTGGGGATGCCAACGGATAGGATGGTTCCTAAGTATTTTTTCGAAAGGAACTTCCATATTGTCATACCGAGCAGAGGCGAATGGGGCTGCGACCCACCCCTGTTCGGTAACTCGATCTGGTATACAGATGGATCCAAAACTCCGACTGGGGTCGGAGCTGGGGTCTACGGGGGCAGGCCTAAAGTTAAAATTAAGGCCAGCCTAGGGAAGTACGCCACGGTCTTTCAGGCTGAAGTCGTTGCGTTACAACTCTGCGCTAGGGAGATTATAAGGCAAAGGATAGTGGGTAGAAGAGTGGCCATATACTCCGACAGTCAGGCAGCCCTGAAGGCACTTTCCTCACACCAAATAGTTTCAAGACTGGTGTGGGACGGCCTACTTGCCCTCACCGAGGTGGGTACTCGGAATAAACTGACACTCGCCTGGGTGCCGGGACATGCGGGGTTCCTGGGCAATGAGAGGGCGGATGCCCTAGCGAGGGAGGGCTCGCAGGATACCTTTATAGGCCCCGAACCCTTCTGCGGCTTGTCCAGGAGCCTCATCCAAACTTCTATCAAGGGGTGGATAGAAGATCAGCGTCTGCGTTGGTGGGAGGGAACACCAGGACAGAGGCAGGCAAAACTCTTCATTAAAAGACATTTGCCTAAATTTACCAAAGACCTACTGAGCCAAACCCGAAGGGATATAAGGTTAATTGTGGGTCTACTAACAGGGCATTGTAGGCTGAATAGACACATGCACCACCTACAACTTGCGGATAGTGCGGCATGCCGATTCTGCAAGGTAGGGGAGGAGACCCCGGCGCACATCTTTGTGAGTGCGCCGGCCTGGCGAGGATTAGGTTTCTTCAATTGGGGACGGGCAATCCGAAGCTGAAAGCTTCATGACGGAGCCGCTTTCAGCTTTGCTAGGATTGATTGGAGGGCAAGGCTGGGGGCTGTTCTGTAACTTAAGGGGATCCACAATAGACCTCAATTTGTAGGTCGCAGTGGAATGAGACTCCCCCCTCCGATTCTATTCAATTCTATTCCCTGCAACTTTTTGTTTTTGAGCTAACACAAAGTTTCTGTTCACACCCACACACGACACACAGACAGACTATTTTCTAAAAACCACTTTTTTGTATTTAATGGACTTCGAAACGTGTATTTCCGGTGAAAACTTATTTTCACAAATCTAGCACTATCGTAATACTTCCTCTTACATTAAAGAAATGTTAAAAAGTTAGTAGTTTTATTTTTAACTAAATTCAAATATTATACACTTTTCATAAAATTTTATCTTTAAACTTTTATCATAAACAGTTGTTATAAACAGCTGGAAAATGCAGCTTACGATTGTATTATTACTTTTTGAGTTTATTGTTTTGTTTATATCAAGCATTGAAACTGGCGAAATTTTCTTTATTTTTCTTAAGTCAAACAGTTTCGCTTTTATTTAAAACTTTATTTAAATTTTATCCCATCTTCCGCTCTAATTTAAAACTTTATTCCAATTCTCGTTTAAACTTGAAGTTTTATAGGTTTATTTATACTTTTATGCAATATATTTTTATTTTCTGTTACTAATATAACGGTAGTAGATGTTTGTGATGATTTTTTCCAGAAGAGAGTCGCACGTTACTTTCAATTGATGTTTACTGATTTACTTGGGAAGGAGAATTAGAAAGTAAAGAGTAAAGATCGAGATAGCGACTAAAGACAATGTTTGCCGTGGATAACTTCTTCATTAAGACTTCTTGATGATTGTTTATCAACTCATTGTCTCACTGAAGAGTGGTTAAAACTTATTGTGTTCTTGTTTTAAGGACTATTTGAAGATTCGTTACCAACTTTTGCTTGTTTATTTCTTGTAGACTGGTTAATGATTGACTTTGTTTTCTAATTTTATATATAAAATTCCTTTGGGAAATGGGTTTTGTTGCTTAAAATGATGTCCCATTAAACACTGGATTTCTCTCTGTCAGTTGTACAGTATAATATATGACTTTACCGGTTACATAATATTAAAATACTGTAGAAACAATGTAATCATTTCAAATTTGAAGAAAATCAGTTAAGATGAAGTGCGACTTTACAGAGTATCTTTTTGAGGTTTTTTTTTGGGAGGTGGGGGGATTTACTCGAAAACTTGGGACTTCCATTAAACTTGGAATGCTAACTGCCACAGACAAACCTATCACTTTTATCAGAGACATTTTCCGTGGTAGCCTGCTTCATTTTGTGGTCATCCACCGGTTTCGGGCGTACGCCCATCTTCAGGATGCGTTTTTCAGACAGTGTGACAACTGAGTGTGTAAACTGAGTTTGTTCTGTGCAAGTCTGTGTTGTCACACTGTCCTGAAAAAAGCATCATGAAGATGGGCGAACGCCTGAAACCGGTCGATGACCACAAAATGAAGCAGGCTACCACGGAAAATGTCTCTGATATTTTCCAGCTCTGCGGAACCAACCACCACAACAACTATCACTTTTAGTTGTAACATTTTTCGTTAAAATTGGTTTTGAATGTTTTTTCTTCGGAATCTCTGACGTACATTTCAAATGTTAAATTTCAGATTGTACAATTTTTTAGGAGTGTAAACACTACAATATCTACCTGCCACCTGTCAAGTCAATCAATATATTATAATCTACAACATCACAATATTAGGGCAACTAAATAAAAATGTCCATGTTTATAGAATATTTGTCATTATTATAATTGTATTAATTAGACTAAGAAAAGATTGCATCTCACACCAAATTTGTTTTACCTTTTAAAAAATATTAAATAAAAACTTATTTATGATTGCTTTCATTTGGCAACTTCTTGTAATACTTTGACCTAGCTAAACGAAATTCTCTATCTCTTCTATTTTCTCTCCGTTATTATTGTTATAATTATCATACATCACTTTAGTTTTTTGCTTTTTAATATTAATAATGAGGCCATGTTTTCTTCCTTCTCTTCTCAAGTTGTATATCATTATTTTTATTTCTTTTATACCTTCTGCTAGCAATATCATATCTTCCGCGAAGATCAACTCCCCATTTATTTTTAAACTTTTACCATCTCACTCAAAATTTAGGAACATTTCTTGCAGCACAGCATTAAAGATGTTCGCAAATGGGACGCCATCATTTCTCAATCCTTCGTTTCCTGACTTTTATGATTCTAGATATATTGTCATGTTTAATAGCCATAATACCCTTCCGTTATAAATATTCAAACAAGTTGCAATAACTCTTCCCTATTCATAGTTTGTTCTGGGATATTCAATACAGACTTCATAAAAACGCTATCAGAAGTCTCTTTTTCAAAGTCAAAAAATAATAGGACTAGCGGAAAATTATATTTATTAGATATAAATTATCATTGTTGAATAGCTAAGATGTTGCCGAGGGTTGAAAATTTTCTTTTGAAATCTTGTCTGATCAAACGAAGTAGTGGCTTCAAGATTATTTTATATTTTGCTTGTTATCACTGTTATAAAATATCTTATAAACAGATGATACTAAATTTATGTGTTTGTAGTTTTTAAATACTTCCTGATCACCTTTTTCTTAATATCAGCATCAACTTTGATTTTAGCCAGGGATTTTATTGATTATTTAAGCATTTGTTAAATAGGTCACGTAAAATTTCTACACTGGTTGTTCTACCCGCCTTGATTTTTCTTCATTAGTGATTCCATCTATTCCACTAGCATTGCAATCCTTCGGATCCTTCACAACACAACGAACTTCTTATTTCTGATTTAGTCAAGCAAATTTATTTGAGATTTCAAAGTATTTGAAATAAATTATTAATCTAATCTCTTTTTTTTTACACACTTTAGCATTTATTGGTTTATTTCACTAAAATCTAAGTTTTTCTTTTCTGCATTCTATTAAAATAAACAGACATTTACCATTAACTTCTTTTGAATATTTAGTATAAATTTGGGCGCTTAAGGCGCCTATAATAAGGACATAATAAATCGAAGTAATAAAGAAATACATCCATTCTTACTCCTGAATTATGAATCGAATATGTCAACACTAGTTCACTCATTTACTACCTAATACATGAGCGACCTGGCGGCAGATAGGTCTTTGTTACTGCATACACTTTGCTGGCCATCTTTGGCTGGTCTATTCATCTTTCTTTAACTCGTGTTTTTACGACTAAACGTTGCTGAACGCGAATAAGTTAATTCCCTGCTTTCATAGTTAAACGGTGCTGGATGCTCACAAGTTTACTCGTGTTTACACTTTGAAGTTTCTAAGCCTGCTAATAAGATTGGACTTATAACAATGTTCCAGATCATACGCTTAGTTTATCTTTTACTAATCTCACCTTTCTTATCTTTTACTAATTACCACACAAGATTTACTGCATTAAGAGTTTGAAAGGGGTATAAGCACATGTTTTATTGCCGGCTGTTTCTCCTGATTATCTGTTTCTACTGAGATTTCTATTTTTCTATCCATATTTTAGAGCAGCAAATTTAAAAAAAAAAAGAAGATCCATCCTGATAGAGACGACGTTTGGATGTACGTATTATTTCATGACACTTTGTCCTCAACTTCATGACTACTGAAAAATTACAATAATAAAAGATTTTCAAAAATCTGAATTAAAGTGGAACAAAGGAATCTTTTTTTTTTTTAATTAAATAAAAATACAAATCAAAACGAGCATATAGTCTATCCACTTGTTTGCTATATGGAATTTCAATTACATATAAATTCACTGTCATTATCAATAATGAATAAGTCTGTAGCGAGTTACTAGAGCTGAAGGCGGGGTTTTAAAAAATGCCACACAGAAAGAACCACACAGTTTCTGCCTCAAACACCGTTCAGAACTGTATATTTAAATGTCTCATCACAAGCCTTAATAAGTCAAAGATATCGGCTAGCCAATGTTCTCTGTGGATAGTGTTCTACATATTACTACAGGGTTTGTTGTGGTGGTTGGTTCCGCAGAGCTGGAAAGCATCAGAGACATTTTCCGTGGTAGCCCTCCTTTTATGGTATCACGTTTCGGGCGTCGGCCACTTCAGGATGCGTTTTTTAGACATGTGAAACCAGACTCGCACAGAGCACAACCCTGATTGTGAAACTAAGTTTACTCTGTGCGAGTCTGTGTTGTCACACTGTCTAAAAAACGCATCCTGAAGATGGGCGAACGCCCGAAACCGGTCGATGACCACAAAATGAAGCAGGCTACCACGGAAAATGTCTCTGATATTACAGGGTGGTCGCTAGAAAAGCGGAAAATTTGTGAAACAGCTATTTATTTTTACAAAGAATAACTTTTACAAAGTTTTTTAAAGACATATGTTTATATTACACTCATAGATGCTCAAAATGTCGTCCGTGCACTTCAGAGCAGCGCCTTAACCTAGAAATCCAAGCTCGTGTAGCGTTTTGAAGGGTAACTTGTGAGATATCGTTCCAAGCTCGTTTCCAAATCATCAATAGAGTTTATGTCATGTCGACAATTCTGAAGCTCTGTTAATAACAAGCTCCAAACGCAGTAATCCATGACATTTAAGTCTGGACTTTTGGAGGGCCAATCTTCCGGTTCAATGAAATCAGGAGTAGATTGCTGAAGAAATTGAACTAAAGACGTTGCTGGGTGAGCCCTGGCACCGTTCTGCTGCCATGTCCATATTTGGTTACTCATTCAGTTCGCCTAAATATGGACATGGCAGCAGGATGGTGCCAGGGCTGACACAGCAACGGCTTCACTTCAATTTCTTCAGCAATCTACTCCTGATTCCATTGAACCGAAAGATTGGTCCTCCAAAAGTCCAGACTTAAATGTCATGGATTACTGCGTTTGGAACTTGTTAGTAACAGAGCTTCAGTATTGTCGACGTGACATAAACTCTATTGATAATTTGAAAACGAGCTTGGAACGATATCTCACAAGTTACCCTTCAAAACGCTACACGAGCTTGAATTTCTAGGTTAAGACGCTGCTCTGAAGTGCACGGACGACATTTTGAGCATTTATAAGTGTAATATAAACATATGCCTTTAAAAAACTTTGTAAAAGTTATTCTTTGTAAAAATAAATAGCTGTTTCACAAATTTTCCGCTTTTCTAGCGACCACCCTGTCTGTATATTTCATGTTACACAAATGCAACGTTGTAAAAACTCCTCAATAATATTAAAAACAACGATGAAAATAATGTTAGCTTTACAGCAACATTATACTTATTTTAGATTAACATTTTTGTTTTATTTTGAATATTTTAGTATTATAATTAATTACGCGAGAGGAGGTTATGCTTTCCTCCAAAAAAGTCATCCGATTAAATTTAGATTCACCCATTCATATAAAATTGAAGACAAGTAAACATTTAGTAAAACTAATAAGTTTGAAGAGAATTTGTTAATTTTAAATTTTGTAAACTCGGGGAGTAAGAGAAAATCATGTGAGCGTTTCTTACAAATTGTTTTTTTTTTTTTTTTTTTTTTTAATAAACGTTTTTAAATTAAAAATCTACTTCTAGTTTTTTCTTCAAACAATGTTTAATAAAGAATCATTACTCTTTTTGTCTATATGAAACTACTCAATAATATGAAAATAAAAATTCAAATAATATAACTTGGTACACTGAAAAATTACAGTAAAAAGTGATTTTCAAAAATCTAAATTAAAGTCAAACAATGGAATCTTTTTTTTTAATTAAATAAAAGAATATTACAACTACCACATTCCTGATAACAAGTAATGGTTAATTGTTTATAAAAAAATAAAAAAATGAAAATCAAAACTAGAGGAGAATCTATGCAGATATTCGAAACTTTAAATACATATAAATTCACTGTTATTTTCACTAAAGAATAACAGTGACTGTTATTATCATGAAGTCTCTAACGAGTTGTTTGGTCAATTTTTACTGGGATAAAATTTGGAAAATACATGCAGCAGCAAATTTACCAGCTCTTCTCTTCTATTCTTCTTAGATTTATGGCGATTCAAATATGCATTCACACCATCCTGATCAATCTGGAACCAGATTTGAATGTTGCTTCATATACATATTTCTAATTTATGGCACAGTTTAACTTCTTCGCAGCTGGTTGTGAAAAGTATTTTTATTTCATTGCCGGATAGGTAATAAATTATTAGTAATATGCTCTCCATGTTAATTTCTTCTCTCTGTAAGTATTGTTATTAATATTTTAGAAGTGGAGAATTTACATCGACTGCGTTCTTATTTAGCATTTCTAATCTTCTCCTTCTTGAAACCGTTCACATAAACTGGAATAATGGCACATATTGAACTGTTTGCCACCCCGACACAATACCTGTTGCCCTGCAAAGTAATGTGGATTCCTAGTTTTTCAAACATCTTTCCACATTTTTCCAAAAAGGAATCGATCGTGTTAGAAGATTTATCTTTATTTTTAAAGTCTGCTTTCTTATACGTTCATCTGCCATTTTTAAAGTATACTAGATGTATAATCTTATATATATATATTTTTTTGTAGGATATTCCCAAATTTGAGGTTTCCTCAGATTAACGTAAAATCACCTATGCATTCCCAGCCCACCTTCTGCATTGCCCAGAAACACCTATTGCCTGCCGTTAACCTACCATTTATTTCTGAACTCATTTCATTCCTTTCAGTTTAAATGGCTCCCAGATATTTGAAAAATAACACCCTCTCGTCGATGCGCCCAAAAAAAAAAAAAAAAACACCCTCTCAAACTACCCAGGTTTCTTCGAGGACACTCCATAAACTTCGTCATTGCCTGATTTTTTTTAGGCCCAGTTTCTTCGAGGCCGCTTCAAATTGTTAGAAAGTACCCGCCAGCGCTGCTTTGGTTCTCCCTGTCCAGACGACATCGTCTGAGTACGCCAAATCTTGGCTTAATCTATTATAGATTGTGGCATTGGGGCTTGTCCGTATGGCTCTTACGGCCTTTCTAGAGCTAAATTAAAAAGTAAGGGGGAGAGAGGGTCCCCCTGCCGCAAGCCTTTACTTAAGAGGATATGTGAAGGTTCCGAGGTATTACCTTGCACCTTCACATATCCTTTTGTGCCGGATAATGTCACTCCGGTGAGCCGGATTAATTTCGCTGGGATGCCAAGCTGCTTCATACAC
Organism: Triatoma infestans; assembly: GCA_011037195.1. Taxonomy (NCBI): domain Eukaryota; kingdom Metazoa; phylum Arthropoda; class Insecta; order Hemiptera; family Reduviidae; genus Triatoma; species Triatoma infestans. The sequence goes on from JAAEAF010006812.1 coordinate 9,905, forward strand.
AACAGCAACTACTTTCTCTCCAGACTGTCATAAGCCTGTTGGAAGTCGATAAATAGATGATGGAGAGTAACGTCATATTCATATGTTTAATAAAGAGATATGGTCCGTGGTTGACCTACCTTGTCTGAACCCACTCTGGTATTCCCCAATTATTTTTTCCGCCCATTTATTCAGCCTATTCTTCAGAAGGACCGAAAATACCATAACCTTTTAAATACCCATATATACAACATATAGAATCGTCATCATGAGTAAGCTTACATTTAACCACGGCAATTAATACTTCACTGTACCGAGTCTACATTATACTTCCAATAAAACCTTGTCCAGTGCATCTTGCTCGCACAGCCCTCTCTACAAGTCATAATTTCATTAATACCGTTCCTCCAGTTATACCTCGGCTTACCACTTTTTGTTTTCCTGGTAGTTCCCCATTTCATTATTCTTTTTGGTGCATTCTGGCGTTCTTTATAAAAGAACAAACCATACTAATTTCCTTCATTCAATTTCTTCTAAGACTGTGCACTTTCTCTCGACGATTTTTTTTTTATCTCCGAATTCCTCCTCTTCTCTCTTCGGGATTTTCTCGCAGATCGTCTCCAAAAAATCCATTTCCGTTGTGGCTAATCTACTTTGCACTTGTTGCACACGGTTCAGGTTTCTGCCGCAGGTTCTGTCTTCTATATTCTAAAGAGCTCAATTAATTTGTTCAAGACTTAGATCCCAAATAGATTGTATACATTTATCATCACTAAATCACCAACTCCATATTTGCGTGTAGCTTTTCGGTAAAGTTTGTAGGACTACTTATTCTCCTGTTGCAGCTTTGGTCTGCCCCTTATCTCTTCTCTTTCATGGACAAATTTAGCTTTACAACTCTAATATTAATATGCTCTTTTCTCGTTTGGATACTTGTCATTAACCCCCGAGGGTGATAAAACAATCTAGTCGAAGTGATTAAACACAAATCTTCCCTACATGTTTGTACATTTGATAGATCTCTAGTCGAAAGTTTCGATTAAACTGGGAAATCAGAGTTAATTCTCCTACCTGACCATTTGCACACAAATGTATGTTAGTAATATTTATTATATTTTATTCCCTCTTTTAATCACAGCTTTCTTTAAATTCTTAGGAAGTGAAAACTGCTATTCGATCAGATATTATGTTGGTGAAATTTTGTGAAGTGAGTGAGTGACTGCTGTTCTAATTTTTCTATCACTTCTTTCTTTTGAGGTAATCTTTGCGACAAGAAACATTTACTTGTACTGCTTGCTGGTTGATTCCAACGGCTCTTAATGGTCATTTATTGTACGTATGGAGGGAAATAAATATCTTCTTTATAAAAAAAATGTTTTTTGTTTCCTTCGCTTTCTATTTACTTACCATTTCCTTCAGAATTTTCGTTTCACATATGATGGGCTCTTGGAATGATATTGGCTCATCTTTTTTTTCCTGTAATTTTCAACCGAATAATCCCCATTCGGTGTATTTAGGCCATGGTTTGAAATTATTTCGCTAACATTTTGTATAGATTTTTCAGTAACTAAGTAATAAAATCCTTACCAACTTTTTATAACTAAATATAGTAAGCGTTGCAATTGTAAAGAAAATTTGTTTAATAAATTTTATTAATTGGAGTAAGAGAAAGTAGTGTGAGGGTTTCACATCAGAATTTTTTTTTTTTTTTTTAAATCAATATCTCTTCCAAAGGATTCATTCATAATCATCCAAAGGAAAGCTGCGGTAGGAGATGGCAAATAATTAAATTTAAAACAAGAGAGGGTCAGTTCTCTTAATTTACTAAACCAATGCGGCATTTCATGTGAAACTTTAAAATTCAGAATCGAGAGATCCATATTATAAAAAAGGATTGTTTATATTCTTGAAAATTGAAAAGTCGTTTTTACACGATGTAACTTTTCCTTGTAAGTTCAGTGGTGGTTCGCTGGTACGAAAGAGTTATACGCCCTAGTATTCCTTTTTCCAAAGTATATAGTCCAAAATGATCTGGAGAGATGAAGGCGGGGTTTTAAATATTACCACGAAAGAACCATACAGTTTCCCCTCAAAAACCATTCAGAATTATATATTTAAATGTCCTATCACAAGCCTTATTAAGTCAAAGATATCGGCTAGCAAATGTTCTCTGTGGATAGTGTTCTACATATTATATTTCAAGTTACACAAATGCAACCTCGTAAGAACTCCTCAACAATATTAAAAACAACGATGAAAATAATGTTAGCTTTACAGCAACATTATACTTATCTTAGATTAACATTTTTGTTTTCTTTTGAATAATGTAGTATTAAAATTAATTACCAACTGAGGTTATGTAAATTACAACTGGATAGTAAATTGGGAAATGGAATATCAATTGCTGAATAAATGGTTATGGTAAACCAACTACATAATGATCCAATGAATTAATATTGAACAGTATTCTTAATTGAAATTATACTGCAATATCGTTAATGAATAATTAAACTTCACTGCAAATGTCCTGATACTGAAGACGATATTTAACACTGACCAGAAATGTGGGATTTCAATATAGAATTTCAAAAATTTATGAATGTATAATAAAATATTGGAAATTACTACAACCAGAACTCAATTGTCAGGATTGGCAGAAATGTTAAAAAAAAAAGTCATTATATTTCATCCAATTGAAACATATATTTGCAGATTTCTATTTCATGTTTATAATTATTGTACTTGAACTTGACTAAAACAAAAACAGTACCTTCTGAACTGAAATTGTAATTCTTATAATCACAAAATTTTAAATACTTAATTACAACCGAATTGTGTTTTCTTTGGTTCTTACTTCATGGAATAATTTATTTGATTCATAATTTGTCTGCGGGTCACACCCCATACAAATGAAGTTTGACTTTAAAAATAGTTACTTAACTAAACTAAACAGAATATCAAGTTTAAACTTTCTACGGTTTTTTTCGATTTTGAGCTATGCTGTTCACATACATACATACACAGACAGTTTTCTAAAAGCCACATTATTTTTACTCAGGGGACCTCAAAAAGGATATTTCCGGTAAAATTAGATATCGATGATTTGCCACGATTGGAATACTTCCTCTTACTAGGAGTAAGAGAAAGTAAAAAATGCAAAAAAAATCTGGTGTGAAACACTCACACAACTTTCTCTTACTCCAGTACTCAAAATTATAATTGACAAATTTTATAGTTAGTGTACCAAATTTAATGAAATTCGTCGAAAAGTGAAAACACTGTCCAGTAAAACTGTCCGGTTTACTAATTTCCTTGAAACTCGGAATTTGGGTCATATATTAATTTCTAGTTATTTCAATTTGGATGACAGAATTGTATAATCAACTGTGATAGCATTTTTAAAGAAAAACATAACCCCCTCCCCCAAAAGTCCCCTTAAATGAATTTATCAGGGGAAAAGTTTCAAATAAAAGTTGTAGCTCTTTATATGTATAGTTAACAACGCTGGTTTAAAGAAAATCGTTGGAGACATTTTCGAGAAAATACCAGAAAACTGAAAATTATATTCAGTAAAAACGCACTTCCGGTTATCTATTTTTTTTCAAACTCGGAATTTCAACAACATATTTAATTCTAATTAACATTATTTAGATGACAGAATTGTCTAATATACTGAAACAGCAGTTAAGATGAAAACCTAACCCCACCCCTCCCCCAGAAGTGCCCTTAAATGAATTTTCCTGGAGAAATGTTTCAAATAAAAGTTGTAGCTCTTTGTATGTGTAGTTGATATAGCAAGTTTAAAGAAAATCTCGAGCCATTTTTGAGGAAAATTGCAAAAACGTAAAAAAAAACTAGTAAAGTGGTACTTCGGTTGAGGAATATTGACACATAACGCACCGTCAGATCCCATGGTCTACCTATATAACGTAATATCAAGTTTGAAACTTCTGCGATTTTCGTCTATGCTGTACACATACAACACACACACACACACAAACACACACACACACACACACATACACACACAGACCATTCGCTAAAAACCACTTTTTGGGACTCAGGGGACCTCAAAACGGATATTTCCGGTGAAAACTCGATATCGAAAATTTGACACGATTACAATACTTCCTCTTACTAGGAGTAAGAGGAAGTAAAATCAAGTAATTTCTAACATAATATTTACTGTGTTGTTATATAATTAATATGAGCTATAAAGAAAAAAAATCCAGCATTTTCATGGGAAAAGTAAGCAAAATAGAATTAAGCATAAATTGAAGATGGAATGTAAGTCTGCCATTTTGCATTTGACCGTTTATACTAATGGAACAAAATAAAACTGGTGTCAAACACCCACAAAAATTTCTCCAAGGAATTAATTTATAATATTCAGTTAAAAAACTTTTTTTAGACCTGGAGTTTTTACCTATTCATTGTAGTGTCCATAATTTTATATACACTTGGATCTTTGCTAAAAGGCGACACACCAATTTTATGTATGTATCACAGTCTTCAATTGCAAATAAAACGAAAAAAAATTCTAGGTAACAATTTAAGTTAACTAACTAATTGAAATTGAAACAATAATATAAAACCTCAATTGAAAATTGAAATAAAACCTCAATAATGGGTAAGAATAAATGAAATTGTTGTCACGAAATTCTTATTGGGTTTCAGAAGGTACATATTTACTGACGATAACACAAGGTGCCATCTTAAATTTGAAAAATAAATGTAAAAAAATAAGTAAATTTCTTAAATTAAGAAAAATTAAAATTGAGATTTTATTAAAGTTTAGGCGGTGAGTGAAAATAATACTTATATCGATTTTTTTAAAGTAAAGAATGTCACATCATTATAGAAATTTTAAAAACAGGGAAAATTAGGTCAGATTATTTTTAAAGTTAGAGAGTAGCTCAAAAATATGATTTAGCAAAAAAAAATATATTAATTTTTGATTAAATATGTACTAAAAATTAACAATTCTTAATTAAAATTAATTAAAAATTAATAATTATTAATGTACTAAAAAAAATACGTCTAGTTAAGAACCCTTTAAAATGAAGTACACACATACTATCGCAGATTTTTTTTTTTTTTTTCACAATACTTACTAATCATCCTAATGAGAATCTTCCATTTACATTAAGAATGTATTTTAATGCTAAACATCAACATCAAAGCAACCCTTGTTCTTTTCGAAAAAATAAAAAGAACGTCATTATCGATTGGTTCACTCAACTATTCAGTAAATAAATTGTCGGATCCGGTTTGAATGAAAAAAAAAAAAAAAGAATTCGCAGAAATATATTGAGATATTAAAATTTGTAAATCAAAGAATTGTTTGTGGCAGCGATTACTTGTTTACAGAACAACAGATTCTTAACATAGCTTGAAAGTAGTGAAAATTTATAAAAATAATAAATTGTTTTAAAATACTATTGTAACAATACCTTTTACTAATTATTATGTGTGAAGTATTTGGGGGACATTAAGCAGTACAGTGTACGAAGAAATTGGCTGTTCCAAATTCGTGATATTTTTAATCAAGAAGAATGAATGAGTGTAAGGTTTAGGGGTTTGTGTATGTGGAAATGGACAGTCCATCAATCTGTTTGACGAAGGGTATTGTGTCTAGGAATAAAAGAAGAATGTAAGATTTCCTCCAATGTAAGGGGGGGCCCAGACCATTGAAGTTGTGTCAAGGAGAAAAAAACACATCTGTGTCTTCACTTATTCATTCGATATAAACTTTTTATTTGGCATCTATTGTTCCGTTTGGAACGTAAACAATTCTGATATTTCATTATTAGATTTAAAGAATAAATATCTTGAACAATTTTTTTTTTTTTTTTTTTATAACGCAAAAGAAAACTGATTAGAAAGTAATTTTTGCTGTCAAAGCCAAATTAATGACAATTTTGTAGAATGGTATTGTTAACAACAAAATCGGACTTCATAATCACGTGGTCAGTTCCTTTAAGTCCAGCAGATCCGACCGAGTGAGTAACTATACTGATTGTCGCAATGGTGGAGAATTTAATGTCTCATCTCCCTTCAAACCCATAAAATTAAAAATTCTGACAGTTTTCCAAACAAAAGTAATAGTTTGATATGTATGAAGTATGTTTTCCAAGTTTTAACAGGAAATATTGCACTCCGGCCCAATTAGGTGATTTGTGGTCGTTAAAGAACAAAAACTAATATTTTTGCGACCAGAGTTTCTCTAAATCATTCACTCTCTCTATAAATAAGTGTGTGTGTATGTGTATGTGTGGCTGGGTAGAATAAATAAAAAAAAATCTGATATGAAACACTCACACGACTTTCTCTTACTCTAATTAATGCAATTTAATCAATAAATTTTCCTTTAAAATTGTAACGTAACAATGTTTAGCTGGCCCAAACATAGACCTATAGAATATACGTAGAACCTCATATTAAAAAATACAGTAGCATTTTAAAGGAAACCATAACCCATAGCCCAAGGAGATCTCTTCCCATATCAACTTTAAAAGGAATTTTCCCGGAATATATCACGATTAAAAGTTTTAGCTTTTTTTCTAAGTACTTAGTGTAACAAAGTTTAAAGAAAATCGTTGTAGCATTTTTTGAGAAAATCGCAAATACTAAAAATATTATTCAGTATTTCTGGGTTGACCGATTTTGACCAAAACCTTGCTGTAGGATTCCTCGGGTAGAACTTAAACGAAAAATTAAGTTTTTTTTAAAAAAAGAAGACTTATGGCACAACAGTCCATAAATTGCCAAGGCTTGCCAGTCGGCGATTTGATGGGGGGGGGGGGGGGTTAGCACGACGCAGTTTTTACGCCGTTTAGTTCCTGCCTTTGCTACCTAGGGCGCTACTAACTGTAGCTACCCACTTTTCATCACGATGCTGGATCAACACAGACTTGGACCTCACGGGAATCGAACCCTGAATTCTAGGACGAAAGGCGAGTGCGCTAGTCACTAGACCAACGCGTGAGGACATCAGGTTTAAAATTTCTGCAATTTTCCGTTTTTGACTGAAGCGAAACAGGCATACACATACCAAACAAAATAGAAAATGAGACTATTTTCCTTCTATAAGGATTTACCAGTTTCCTACAACCAATGGTGTTCCCAGAATATAGCCGAACATTTGCAGGAGGTGGGTGATGATGGTGTTCCAGATTTCGAAATATTTCCCGATGGCAGTAAAGATGAAGAAAAACGTTGGTGATGCATGGTAATTTACAACACAGGATGGATGTTACAAAGTGTAAAATTTAAATTGAAACCTTGCTCAAATAATCAAAATGGACGGAATGGAATTAGTAACGGTAAAACAATGAGCATGTCAGCTATATAAATTTGATGTTCAAATAAAAAAGTCACTGTCGCCTGAAAAACCATTTCAAACATGAACAAAATTGGTCAGCCAAAATTGATTACTAGAAGAAATTCGCAAAGTATATAAATAAATTCAAGATCAAAATACAGATCGCATGAGATGCTGATTGATAAAAGGCAATGCAAGCTGGATACACAGGTGAACGTAGCATTAAATATTAATTCATTAAAACTTTATTAATTTTGACAATTTACTTCCTCTGACTTAATTAAAAGAGGAATTCAATTCCAAGACAATGAAGCAATGTGAAAATACGGGGCAAATAACTGACAAAGGATCAGACATCATAAAAATTCGTTTCAATTATTTCTGTCAGGTAAAAAGTTAACTTACATCAAAAATTCATGGTATTTTAATTCCATCCCTATGAAAATAATGTATTATATAACTTATTGAAGAATAATTTAAATAATTCCTGTCTTCTACCATTTTTTTTTTTTTTGGATAGATCTACTCTTAAGAGAGTTGATGTTAAAAATTGAAGCTGTTAATCCCTGTTTGGGGAGTTGAAGGAAGTTTTGAAGTTAAGTTTGGAAGTCTATTTGCCACCCAACCTCACTGCTGCTTAATTCATACCTAACTTTCTCTGAACGAACATTCTTTCTAAAACTATTGATTTGGTTTGTTTCTCATTCTCTTTCTTTCTCCACGATTTATTCTAAACAAACATTATGAAATGTCTTTTCAAACTTCTTTCAATCTTGGTAGAAAAATTATAACTGTAATTGATAAATTTCTTTCAAAAATGGAATGTTTATCAAATGGTAAGTTACAATAAAGAACTTGGTTACCCACCTGAACAACGCTACATTGTTTGCCAGCACGTTTGCCGCCTCCATCAAGTTTGGCACTTTACAGTTAAACCTAAGTAATAGATTCCTCAGAATGCCTAAAAATAAATTTATCGGGAATAAATTCAAAGGTTTCGAAAATTTGAACGTTTCACAATATTACTCCCCCACCCTCCAAATATAGGAATAATAGAAGGTAAAATTTGTATTCTTTTCGCTCCACGCTTCATAATTCAATAAATAAAAATTATTATTATTATTATTATTATTATGCTGGGTGCCTGATGGCGTGGGACCTAAGCCTATGTGGCTTTTATCCCCCCGATGCCCCCCATATCATCCCCTTAGTTAATCTCCCACGGTAGCTAACCGGTCAGTCCACAATATTCCAAGATATCCTTAAACTCCAACTCGCCCAGGCAATCCTGCGAGAGTGGTGCCTTCCCAAATACGCGAAACCTAGTACCAGCGAAACGAGGACACTGACATAAATAGTAATACACCGTTTCCCTCCTCCGTCGTCGCAATTCTGACAAACGGGACTAGACGTCCTCCCTATGTTAAACAAGTGACTAGACACCCAAGTGTCAGTCCAGTCACTACCACCACCAAGGTCCTCAGACCTGTCCTACTGAGGGACAGGAGATACTCCGAAATTCCCTGCTTATTTACTTTTATAAATCTTTTAGCTTGGAAGCACCCCTGCGTGTCCCCCAAGCATTTCTCCAAGACTCTTGTCTCCCAAAGTCTAATCTGTTTGTCACGAAACTTCTTTGTGACGGTAAGGACTGGTTCAGGACCACTAAACGGTAATGATGATCCCTCCCTAGCCAGCTGATCCGCCCTCTTATTGCCCTCTATTCCCGCATGTCCGGTATCCGATAGAGACGCACCTTACCCCTCCGAGCCAAAGCATTAAGCCTTCTCCTACTAGTTTCGAGCTCCACCATGGTTTACTCAAAGCCCTCATTGCGGCCTGAAATAAAAATTAAAGTAAAACCTATTTTTTACTTTAGTCCAGCTAACAATCAGGTGTCGCAGATAGAGGCGGTTAGCAAAACATATATCAAATTTCTCACATTAACATAAGAGATAAAAAAACCCAAGGCTATTATCTAGAATAGAATCCTGTAGCATACATAATACAGCTTTGTATGATCTTTGGAGAAGGCTCCAAACTTTTTGGTAGGTATATGGGCCCAGATAGGATAGGGCTTAGTCCTTCTTCACAGACAATTAAAAAAAAAGACAAACTAAACTTTAGTAATAATACCAAGTTTGTAGTAAATTTGTCAAATAAATTTATAAATATGTGCAGTAAGAAAAAACTCGGGAGTGTTTCACACTAAAGGACTGGACTTTTTTAATTTGAGAAGTGATCTAATTCAACAGGCATACAACAGTGTGTCTCCTGTCAGTGAACGGTTTTTGAAAAAATGTATACATGCATCAAACGTTGATTCTGTAAATTTTATTGATAGATAGATAAAAAGTTTTATTACAAATTTACCAATATGTACAATAATAATTAATAGAAGTTCCAATGTGTACAGTAACATTATAACCTTCCTACAAGTGATTACCTACCTATTTGTATAGTGATTTTTGGGATAAGGCAGGGAAAAAGGGGAAAAAACCTGCAGCTTTAGGAAAAATATTACGAGAGGATGTGTTTCAGTCTTTTATGTCTGTAATGTATGGAGGGATCGTAGAAGGCTATTTCGCAGCAGAGTGGATTAAGATGACAGTCTAGAGTGGAGAAGAGTTTTAGGAGACGATTTTGGATGAAGGAATAAACTGGGGTTACTGAAGATTTTACGTGAAGTAGGTCGATTTTGGTGTATTGTGGTGAGTCAGTCGCAAGTCTTAGGAATTTGTTCTGGGTTATCTGAAGTTTTTTGATGTTGCTGTTACTAGTCAGGCTCCAGGCGGAGGAAGCATAAAGTAACATCGGTCTGATGACTACTTTGTACAGTAGGAGTTTTTTTGTGTGGTCATTTTTGAGTTGCGTGACAGTAACGGGAAGAGTAGTCTTATAGTCCTTTTTCCAGAATTCACTTTGTCTTGTACGTGGGTCGTGAAGTTCAATTTGTTGTCCAGAGTTATCCCGAGGCACTTGACGTTGTTAGTCCAAGGGATCAAAGTATTGTTGTGTTTAATTTGTCTGTTGATTATAGATCTACGTTTAGTGAACAGTATGGCGTTTGTTTCGTCGTGATTTATTTCTACATTTTCCATTTAGTGCAGTATTTTGTCAGTTTATCTGTTGCAGATGTAAATCTGTTAGTGATAGTATCAATTCTCCATGATGATGTGTACAATGCAACATCATCAACATATAGGGCTAGTTGATATGATGTGGTTTGGGTAGAGAATTAAGTAGGTGATGAAGAGGACGGGACCAGGAATAAATTTTATAATTCAATTAACATTTTTGCTGATTTGAAGCGTCTGTAAAGTTGAGGAAAATATAAAATTTTTATTTTTTTAATACTTTATTTTACTCCTAGCAAGAGGAAGTGTTGCGACAGTGCCAGAGTTTCGAAATTGATTTTTCACCGGAAATACACATTCTATAGACATCTGAATACGAAAAAAATTGTTTTTTAGCGAATGGTCTGAGTTTAGTTTTGTGTGTATTGTAGTTTTGTTTAGAATATATTAAAATCGAAAAAATGGACGGACTAAATTGAATCGTAGTATTCCGTTAAACTTTTCGGGGATTTTGAGAGAACCATAGCATTACGCTTCCTATTAAAGTACTATTTCAGTATAATATGTGCTTATACACATTATTGAATATGTAGATGAGTTCGCAATGCTGGATAACATCATTGTTATACACATTAGTTGCACTGATGGAATCCAAATTCGAAGAAATCGGTTAATCGAAAATGCGTTTTTTTCAGTGTAGGTTTTCGAGTTTGTTTTTGAATTTTCTAGAAAACGGTTACAACGATTTTCTTTAAACTTGGAATTGCTTGTGGCATAGATTGAAACGTATCACTTTTATTTGACATTCTTTTCGGAAAACAATTAATTTTAGAGGGGGGTGTTGGAGGTCTATCAGTTAGTGTAAATTTAAATTTGCACAAGCTTTGTTGGTTTAAATAAAAAAAGCACCATATCGCGTATACAAGTAAAATCCCCAAAATCATATTTATGGCCAGCCCAACCAAACATTGTAAACATTGCAATTTTAAAAAAAAATTCTTGATTAAATTGTATTAATTAGAGTATAGTAAGAGGAAGTAGTGTAATCGTGTCAAATTTTCGATATCGAGTTTTCATCGGAAATATCCGTTTTGAGATCCCCTGAGTCCAAAAAAGAGGTTTTTAGAAAATGGTCTGCGTGTGTGTGTGTGTGTGTGTGTGTATTTGAACAGCATAGCTCAAAAACGAAAAATCGTAGAAAGTTCAAACTTGATATTCCGTTTAGGTATCACCATGAGGTCCGATAGTGGGTTATCTGTCAAAATTGCTCAACCGGAAGTACCATTTTACTATTTTTTTTTTTTTTACTTTTTTGCAATTTTCACAAAAGTGGCTCCAACGATTTTCTTGAAACTTGGTATATCAACCACACATTTACAGAACTACAACTTTTATTTGAAACATTTCTCTGGGAAAATTCATTTAAGGGCAGTTTTGGTGAAGGAGTGGGGTTAGGTTTTCCGCTAAAGTGTTATTTTAATTTAATATACAACTCTATCATCTAAATAATATTAATTAGAATTAAATATGTGGTTGAAATTCCGAGTTTGACAAAAAAATCGGATGACCGAAAGTGCGTTTACTTTACCATTTTATTAAATGATTTTTTTTTCACTTTTTCGCGATTTTCTCAAAAATGGCTCCGATGAGTTTCTTGAAACTTGTTATATAAACTACACATACCAAGATGTAGAATTTTTATTTAAAACATTTCTCTGGGAAAATTCATTTAAGGGCACTTTTAGGGGAGGGGTGGGGTTATTTTTATCTGTAAAGTGCTGTCATAGTTGATTATACAGTTCTATCATCCAAACAAAATTAATTAGCAATAAATAGATGCCAAAAATTCTGAGTTTCAAGAAAATTAGCAAACCGGAAGTGCGCTTTTATTAAACAATCTTTTCAGTTTTCGATGAATTTCATTAAATTTGGTACACTAACTATAAAATTTGTCAATTATAATTTTGAGAACTGGCGTAAGAGAAAGTTGTATGAGTGTTTCACAACCAAATTTTTTTATTTTGTTATGAAACACCATCTAAGTTATAAATTTTGTCTATCCAAAAAAATATGTAAGCGTTTATTGAAACTTTCTTTAATTGTGAAATATTTGCAGATGTAAATTAAACTGATTTAATTGAAACTTCCGTTGGTACTGCAAATTTGCCAGATCAATATTCCAAATAGATTAGTCTGGAATCATGAATAAATAATCAAGTATGTACTTAGCTGCAAGATAAATTCCAGATAAAAATAATTTTTCAATACTATCTTAAATCAATCTACTCTGGGCCAGTTAATATTTACTTTACTAATTTAACACGTTATCTAGGAAATTAATAATGAGAAAAGCTTTTTAGTTTAAAATGTAAAATTAACTTTATTTATTTTATGAATAAATAAATAAGAAGCAAAGTCTAAATGATAAAAGATTTGACAGTAATGGATTTTGGACCATTTCAAAATAATGATGTTGGTTGTAAAATGAATACAGCAAACATGTGGGTTTGTTACCCTAGTTTGTACTAAGTGTACTTTGAAATAATCCCGGAAGATTTCATTTTCTGCGTTTCCTGTTATACAATTCAGGTAACATGATTTCTCAGCCCTCTTAGAACACATTTAAAATCAATTTGCTCTGAAAATGTTGCAATTAAAACTGATAGATCTATGTGTGTATAAGGTTTACCTAATTAGCATAAAAAGTTTGAAGAAATCCATTGATGACGCTAGCAAGAAATTGTGAAAAACTGAAAAAAAGCAGAGGTTGTTTTTAAGCAAGAATGGATTAAAATATCTTTCGTTTCAAATATATGTTTAAAATAAAATAATAACCAATAACAAACTGGTTATGAATTCTGGAATTATTGTTCAACCCTTTGATATAAATGTATTGGATATATTTAAATTTTCAAAAAAATTACAGAAAAACAAATGTGTAGAAGTATAAAAGGAGAAAGCACTGTTCAAACGAAATAAGATATAAAAATTAATAAAGTTTTAATACTGAGTTTTTTCATTGTAATAAACAAATCTACTTGCAGATGTGGTTGAAATGATATAATACTTCACGCACTACACAATCGCGTAAATGTTATCACGTTTCTTATCTTTATCACGGTACAGGGCCATTTATTCTTTTACACACAAGTAAGATCAAGTAAAAAAGAAAATCTAGTGTGAAATACTCAACAAATCCTGATAGCATCCTGGTGTTTTATCCGTCATAGCATACATATTCCTTTTGTTTCTGACCGGTTTCGGATTTTCATACATCATCAGAGCAAATTCACCAAGTTCATGTAGAGAGTTCACTTCAATGTAATGTTTCTGTTAGACTCACACTTGTTGGATTGTTGATTGTATATATATGTACGGGAGGTTATAAGGTCATTACTATATATGTGTGTGTGTGTGTGTGTTTAATGACAATATGGAATTATTATAAATTATGATTAGACATTAGAAAATAGCAATATATAATAAATAGCAATATATAAATAAATGTGCTACTATCTTATAACCTTCCGCACATATATATAATCAACAACCCAACAAGTGTGATGTAGCAGAAACATTGTGTTGAAATGAACTCTCTGCACGAACTTGGTGAATTTGCTCTGACAATGGATAAAAATCCGAAACCGGTCAGGAACAAAAGGAACATGCATGCTACATCGGATAAAAATACCAGATTTATCCAGCATTGCGGGCCCATCCACATATTCAACAATTAGTGTAGCATGTTTAATGAAACACAATGATGTCCTTTGGCGGCGGGAGGGGGAGGCCGAAAATTCTGAACTCAACTGTTGAGTATATGAAGAGGTAATGAAGAGTTCACTAACTTTCTAGGTGTAACAATTGACTCTAAGTTGACGTGGAAAAAGCATACAGAATGTCTGTCAGGTAAACTGTCCAAGGTAATATACCTGATAAGAAAGTTGAGAGATGAGGTAAGCTTGGATATACTCAAAACAGCTTACCATGGACTGTTTCATTCTCGACTTGCCTATGGAATTATACTGTGGGGAGCGTCACCAGGAGCGCACAGTACATTTAAATTACAGAAGAAGGCAATAAGAGTAATGTTGAGGAATAAGGAGCACTGTAAGCCTCTGTTTAAAGAAAATAAAATAATGACAGTTACCTCCCTTTTTATATATAAACGTCTGCAGTACATAAAATCAAAGGATGATCTTCAAACACGCAACTCAGTACATCATTACAACACTAGGCATAAACAAGACATAAACATAACATCCACTAGAGTTGTTAAAACCGATCAAACACCCCATATTATTTCCAGTAAGATATTTTACCACCTTCCAGTAGAAAATTAGAGAGATGGATATTAAATTGTTTAAAAGGTTAATAAAAAAATACCTCCTAAAAAAGTGTTATTATGATCTGGAGGAGTTTTACAGTGAAACATTGACAGTAGATCAATTTAGTGTAAAAACTGTTTGATTTTACACTGATCTTAAAAATGATTATTTGTTTGCATTGCTACAAGTGCTTTCTGTTGTTTGCACTTCATTGTAAATTGGTTTATTGGTTATTTTATAATATTGATTTGTTCTTCAAATAGTTCACAATTGACGACCTTATACATTTATATAATGTACAAAAAGGAATTTAAATAAATAAATAAATAAATATAGTCACTGTTCCGGTCAACCGATTTTTTTTTCCAACTCATAATTCTGGCAATACATTAAAGTATTAACATTCATAAATATAGAATTCTACAATAAACTGAAATAGCATTTAGAGGAAAGCATCCCTCCTCCAAAAACCCCCTTGAATGAATTTCCCGGAATAAATTTTCAATTAAAAGTCATAGATCTACATGATTGTAGTTTACATACCAAGTTTAAGGAAAATCATTGGAGCTATTTTCGAATAAAACGCAAAAAAACTGGAAGGCAAAATCTATTCAGTAAAATGGTACAACTTCTTATTGAGAAATTTTAACAAATAACTTCCTGTTCGATTTAATGGTGATATCCAGAGATTTGAACTTTCTGCAATACGGAATGTTTTAAGGAAACTGACCGCTATTGTACGGTACAAATATATGTACGAAAATATTGTAGCTGTGATGAATCCAGAAACGTTGCGATGCATTTACGTTTTCACTATAAGGAATAAAATAAAAATATAGGATAACGAGTCTGATCCATAGATAAGGAATGGCTTTACGCACACAAACATTCAGCTCTATAAACACACACACAAACATACTAGATGAACTCAATAAAATACAACACATAATTCAACAGAAACTCTTACATAGGCCAACTTATATTCCAGGAAAGATGGCTTAGAAAGCAAAGAGGTGCTACAATTCTACAAAGAATCCCTTATCTCGGAAAAAAACGGAGAAGAAAGAAGTGAAAGAGGCTGCAGAGCTACCTCTGCACGTAAGATATAGACGTGCATGAACTTTGAAAAGATGTGGCGTCTTTTTTTTCACCAAATTATTGGCAGTTGCAGGCATGTAGCAGCCAACTGTAGACCTTAATGTCAATATGTTGTTGTTTTTTTTTCAGTTCTCAATAAAAATTGAAATGTTTAATGTAAACACAAAGCCAAATAAATAAATATAAATTATACTAATAATAAAAACTGCGATTTGGCGATTTTTGAACTTTGCTGTTCACAAAGACACACACATAGATTGCTGTATGGGGATTATTGCACTGCAAACTGAAAGATCTATTGTGCGCCCCGCAGCCTTCTCCAATGCACAGCCGGCCTCCAAGCAGTGTTCTCTAGCTACAGACAACACTGCCCATTACCGGACAGTGAGTTGTAGGGCTCCCTAGGAAGAGAAAATCTAAGGGCAGCATGCTGGATTCGAACCCGTGACTTCGGCGTTGCTAGTCCAGCCACTGAGCTAATCCCTTCCTTCTCCCTTGGCTTTCGTCAATTAACTAGGGATGGAGACCCTAGTTTGTGTACTGTGTTTGTCCTTGTTTGTAAAGTGTAGTGTGTATGTAGTTTAAGTGTACTGTGTACTGTTCTGACGAAGTGTAGAGTACTGAGCTGTGGTAACCCGTGGGGTCGTTACTCCCCAAGTAACTGCATACAACAGATACCCCTTGCGGGCAAGACACACACATAACAACATCAGTTTTTTGTTCAATAAAAAAATATATACTGTTATATAATATATACGATGTCGTACTATGTTATAAAGTCTAATAATACTTACTTTGCCGAAGTTTATTCGACAAAATTGATTTTTATTTTGTAGGAAGAGTTTTGAGGAGGAACTTATCATTTAAATTTATTATCTCACCACTTATGTTAGCCGTAGGACAATAAAATGTTTGTGAAAATTCAAACTTTGTAGATAACTAGTTATAAACTTGAAGGGAATCCTTGTAAGAGCACAAATCATATGGGAGTTTTACATCAGGTTTGTTTCCGTAGGATGAAAATTACCAAAGTTTTGTGGATAAATTTCCGTGGGATTACTGTTCTTGAAAAGGTTTAATGGAAACTTTCTAATTATTTACCGAATGAATCATAATTTATATAGATTTAGATAATGAGAATCAAGAGAATTAGAATTCTTTATTATTTGCATTTAAAATTTAGAAAGTTTATAATATTTAAACAAGAATTCTACTTCAGTGACAATTCATCAGTATATAATAAATTCTGTAATTAATCTTACTCAACCTTTCTAACTTTGGATATCCTTGATAATCCACGTCCAATGTTTTTTTTTTCTTTTATATTCAGAAATTTGTTCACCGGAAATACATGAGGTACTCTGAGTATAATAAAAAAGTTTTTAGTGAATGTCTGTTTGTATATACGTATGTATGTATGTACGTATGTATATTGTGCGTGTATGTTTGAGTAAAGTATCTCAAAAAAAAAAAAAATTCACTCACACGACTTTTGCTCACTCTAATTAATACAATTTAATCAAAGAATTTTTCTTAAAAGTACAACGTTGGGCTGGTCATAAAATTATAGTGGGATTTCAATTGTATATCTGAGCGGTCATATATGGAACGCTCTAATGTTAAAACTTGAAAAGCTTGTGCAAATTTGAGTTTAATTTTTTTTTTTTTGTTTAATATAGTTTACAACCAGACCAGCAGACTACAATGCTGTACATGGTTAGTTATAAATAATGAGTATAATAACAAAAATCTTAACTAAAATTTAACATTTCACAGAACAGAAAATTTAAACAATTTATTCATTTATTTAACAAACTATTATGCACTAATGTTCATAATAACGTCCAGTATCAGTCTAGGTTTAAGTCTTCTGCCGTTTAGTTTAGAACCGATTCTTGAAATAATGCTGTTATTAGAGATTTGTAGGTTTCTTATAAAGTTGACGGAGGTTGTTGTCTTTACATAGTTTGTCACTGTTGGTAGTTGCAGTTCTTTATGAAGCTGTTGGTTTCGCACGAAGCAGGCTGCATTCGTTATGATGCTGCATAACTTTATTTTGAAGGACCTGTATCCGTTTTAATTTGGAACTTGCTGCACCGCCCCATATAGGACAGGCATACATTATTGCAGGTCTGATAAGTGAAGTGTACAACAGCTTACCACAGGTTGTTTTTTAATTTTGACCTTCTGTTTAAAAGGGGATATAGCTGAGAGAGTCGAGCATATGCTAGGTTTAGTTTTGTGTTGATATGATGGTTCCACGTGAGGCGCCTGGTCTAACTGTTTTGAGTTTAAACTAACCTCCAATACCCCTCTAGTTTCTATCTATGCAGCAAGCATTCCAAGTTCAAAGAAAATCGTTGCTATGGTTGGGTCCGCAGAATTGGAAAAAGTATCAGTGATATTTTCCGTGATAGTTTGCTTCATTTTGTGATCATCGATTTCGGTTTCAGGCTCTGTGCTCTGTGCAAGTCTGTTTTATCGAAACACCCTGATGACAGTTGAACGCTCGAAACCTGTCTATGACCACAAAATGTAGCTTCACAATACACAATAGCGCCAATGATATTACGGTCCTTATCTTTATCACGGTACAGCGCCATTTATTCTATTACACTAGTAAGAGCAAGTAAAAATGAAAATCTAGAGTGAAATACCAAACAAATTCTCTTACTGCAATTTATATGTTATAATTGACAAATTTATAAACGTTTAATTGCTCTTGAGTGGGAAAATCTAAACTTAATAACACTAATTTTTTGATTTTTCAACTCGCCAAGAAAACCTACAATCAATTTGCTTAGAAAAAAATGGCAAACAAAAGTGATAAATCTCTTTATTTAAAACTAGTATAGCATCCTGGTATTTTATCCGTCGTAGCATACATATTCCTTTTGTTCCTGACCGGTTTCGGATTGTCATCCATCATCAAAGCAAATTCACCAAGTTCATGTAGAGAGTTCACTTCATGTAATGTTTCTGTTAGACTCACACTTGTTGGATTGTTGATTGTATATATATATGTACGGGAGGTTATAAGGTTATTACTATGTGTGTGTGTGTGTGTGTGTTTAATGACAATATGGAATTATTATAAATTATGATTAGACATTAGAAAATAGCAATATATAACAAATAGCAATATATAAATAAATGTGCTACTATCTTATAACCTTCCGCACATATACATATACAATCAACAAACCAACAAGTGTGATGTAGCAGAAACATTGCGTTGAAATGAACTCTCTACACGAACTTGGTGAATTTGCTCTGACAATGGATAAAAATCTGAAACCGGTCAGGAACAAAAGAAACATGCATGCTACAACGGCTAAAAATACCAGATTTATCCAGCATTGCGGGCCCATCCACACATTCAATAATTAGAGTAGCATTAATGAAACACAATGATGTCCTTTGGTGGGCGGGAGTGGGAGGCCTAAAATTCAAACAACTGTTGAGTATAATCACTCTTCCAATCAACCGATTTTTTTTTTCCAACTCATAATTCTGGCAATACATTGAAGAATTAACATTACATAAATATACAATTCTATAATAAACTGAAATGTTAGTTCAGAACTGGAACTGTCACACTTGTTGGTTTGTAGATTGTATATATGTGCTGGAGGTTATAAGGTTATGTTGCTATGTGTGTGTGCCACGAAAAATATCTATTAAAGAAAATCGTTATAACAGTTTTCGAGAAATATTCTCTCCCCCACTCCCCCACCCCCCAAAATCGAAAACCATACTTGTAAAATCGCACTTCTGGTAAACCGATTTTATCCAAGTTTGGAATTCCATCAATACTTCTAATGTGTATTAATATATGTAATTATGTAGGTTGGTAAAACCATATGTTATACTAAAGTGGTACTTTGGAGGAAAGTATAGCGCTAATATTTCCCCAGTATCCCCCCCAAAAAAATCAGCATTCCTGTGGGTCCCTGGACGCTATAGCGAAGTCGCGAACAAAGTAGCACTACTGCCAAAGAAGCATGAAACTCATTCTGCCATCTGATTGGAGAAATCACCTGAAGAAAAAGCTAATTGCTCTGTGGAAGAGAGAATGGGAATTCATGCCAACTGCAAATAAACTGAGAAATATTAAGAACTCCCCAAGGAAATGGATGACGTCATATTGAGCTGTTCGACGAGAAGTTGTATTGGCACTCTGCTAAAACATAGATACCTATTTCGTAGTGAGCAACCGCCGGATATGTACCGTTTGCTTGGTATCATTGACTGTCCACCATATTCTAATTGAATGTCCACAATATGCTAGTGTTAGAGAAAAAAATTGAATAGCCAAACAATCTTAAAGAGGCCCTAGATGATGATGAATGTAGCTTAAGAAAAACAATACAATTCCTTAGAGACATTCAGCTATTTAATTTAATCTGAGCATGTACCAAGAAATTTCACTTGTAAAGATTGGTCGGTTGAAAAGTGTGATTAAGTGATGAAGTTAAGCCAGTGAGGCTGAACGTCAGGGGCAAAGGACCTTAGTTGTGCCCCTTCAACAAAACAAAACACACCAAAAAAAATCAATCAATCATAATAGCTACATATGTGTGTAGATGTGTACGAAACAAAAACTTTGGAGCGAAACGAAAAACTAAAGAAAAGAAAACATTACAAACAGTAAAGTAGCACTATCGGTTGAAATCGATTTTGCTTGAAATCTTCGTCCTGTCTGAGCGGTGGTAATGTCTGAACGGAAGGAATATCATGATTCAGCTTCCTGCGACTTTTTTTTTTTTTTTTGAGATATTCTGTTAAAACACAACCGCACACACACATACGTACCATTCGTTAAAAATATTTTTCTCATATCAGGGGATCCTGGAACGTGTATTTCTGGTGAAAACTTAATTTCTAAACTCTGATAAGATCGCAATTTTTGTAAAAAAAAAAAAAAAAATGAGAAAGCTCTAACTAGGGTATTCCGACACAAAATTTTCGGACTAAATCTCCAAACAAAACATATGACCTCACTGATTGGTTTTGTCTGTTATTTTCGCGATTTTCTCCCCCCCAAAAAAGTTCTATCCAACAAATTTCTTTAAATTTCGTATATAATCTACATTTATAAATTCTATCAGTTTTATTTAAGAAAAATGTATTTTTTTATGAGGTCAGGGAACGGGAACGGTAAGGCTTTCTTCTGCAATAAGTACTTCAGTACAATGTATGGTTCTGCCATCTAATATATTAATACACATAGATGCATTGCTAGAATTCCAAAGTTGAAGAAACTAGTTTTTTTGGGGGGAATTTTTAAGAAACAACTGTAACGATTTTCTTAAAATTGGAGAGCTTACTATACAGCTATAGTACTATCACTTTTATTGGTAAAATGTTTCCTGAAGAAATTGATTTCAGGTGATAAACAATCCGCTAGGTTTAAATTCGAACTGCCACTACAAGCTTTATTGGTAGAGATAGAATGGTAAAACTGAGTTATTCTGGTCTAGCATTGCTGACTTCTAGCTAACGGCATTATAGAGTCAAATCCTTTAATTCAAGTTTTTGGTTCTTTCCATAAAAAAATCCTTATGGGAAACCTTATGTCCTTATAACAAATCTAAAAGAAGTAAACAATTATTATCTATTCTGAACTTGGTCTACAATAAAGCAAAAGAAAATCTGCAAGAACCCCAAAATTTATAATTAATTGTTTACTTACTGTGATAGTTTATAATTATTGTTTTCCCGGTGAAATGTGATTGGTGATGTCGTGTGTTTGTGTGCTGGTCAGCTTATGTAGCACGAGCGGTTTAGTTAAAGGGCTTGTAAGTATATATGTTTAAGAGCAGAAGTACCAGAAATAAGAAAGTAGTCACCACTGCTAACAATAAATATATTCTATTAAAATAATAACTACAAGTTATTTGTAAAGAAATTGTTAACTTATTAATATGCACTGATGCTAAGAGAGCGAAAAACAAGCGTTCTGCTTCGGTGTCTACAACCAACTATATTTGAAGGAATGTCTTCTAATTGTTATTTCAAATCTTCCCCTGTGAGATGAAGGGGTAGACAATGCTATCAAGTTCATGAACTCTAAAAGACAATAGTGGTCTTCTACCTGAAATGTCCTTTTGCAAGGGAATTGTCACATATTCTTCATAAGTTTTATTTTTTAAAATTAAATATATTTCTATATTTCTTGCATCCATCACACCGGCATATTTAATTAATTACAATGTAACATAGAATGTCGAGATTTAGGTAGGGTAGTAGATTGGTAAGGTCTCAGCCATGTTTGTCCAGAATAACTCAGTTTTTACCTTTCAGGTAAATATTTTCAATTCGCTCTACCACCTTGTTTCGGGCAAGGTAAAATAAGTTACGTGGACATAATAATCATATTACAGTATAAGAGTTCTTTAATATGGTTTATTTTAGCAGCATTATATTAACTTAATAATATGAACATGGGACATCATAAAATGCAAAGAGATTTAAATTGTAATTTATTTTGTTATAATTAATGAAAGATTTTTTTTATTAAAATTAATTCCTCCTCGCCTGAAATCTTTGGCGCCTTTATTATCTTCGCGCCTGTGTGAATCACATTGTGCCGGCGTGGCCCCGATGTCCATAATAATCTGGCTTGAATGTCTAGTGACCATGAGATTTTTATATCGGAGGATTTTGAATGATTACTTTTTCAATGTGTCCAGTGTATTCTTTTTGTGCAGTCGAAGTTCTTCCGCGTGGAAGAAGTTTATTTTTTTCACCTTCTTTGTATATCTGATGTTAGTTTCTTCCTTTTTTTTCCCCTTTGAAGATTGGAAAAGCATTGTACTGGAATAGGATATCTGGAAGAGCCTACTGATGCAGAAATATTGAGATAAATTTCTGGCCATAGAGGAAGGCATGCTTAGAAAGTTTGTTCACCATATGAATACTTTGCGTTTACGTTGCTCACACAAAATTTATTGAGAAATGATAGAAAACAAAATATTGTTTGTATTCTCGATTCTCCATTATCTAGAAAGTTGAGAAGAGACAAAGTAAACTACATATTTTGAATTTCTTGCAATTTGTAAAAGTCTTATTCCATAAGTCTGCATGTTTATCTGTAACTTAACATACTTACTAAATCTAATTAACTAATGTTTAATAACATTTAATTTAAGTAGAAAGTTGGTAATCTAATTATTAAGTTGTTGTATTTCCAAAACTTAAAGTACATTTAGCATATAACGTACGTTAGTGAATTATTAAGCTATTAGTAAATTAGCGCATCTTTCTTTAGAAGACGCTATTCTAGTTAGTAAATAAGACTAATTCGCTCTAATACCTAAATATGACCAAAACAAGGTTAGAAGTAAGTCTTCTGTTAGCCATCAACTAGTTTCCTGTGGTCTGTATGACTTCACTACAAAACTCACACTACTACTAGTGGCGTATTGCTTATTCTGTAACCTTTAAAATGAAAGAAGAGATGTTTTCCTTGTAGCTACTTGAATATTAATAAGAACACTCCCTTTTTCTCTGTTGTTATGGATCAACGTCGTCTTCAAGTGCCAACTTGGTAAGTTATGACCTAACATATATTTTCTTTTAGTGTTTATTTGTCAGGAGCTTATTTGCACTACTTTTATATACATTTTTTCTTAAAAAAATAAAAATTTATCTTTCCTTTTGAAGGAATGAAGCCTAGAAATTTTTATGTGATGAATGTTCTTAAAATATTTCAATTGTTCCTGTCAACGTCTTTAATAAATCATAATTCAAATTTTCATTGTTTTATACAATCATTTATTACGTTGACAGAGTTCTAAATTGTTTAAATTGTACTAATATGGATGCTGCAACTCAGTGGCTATTTATTTCCAATAAGGATAATAAATTATATTATTCATTATATATTTTCATTATCTACTAAACAGTTGAAGCCATAATGCGTAAAAATTCTTGAGTCTTCATTTTCATATTTAAAAGAGATAGCTTGTAGAGAGAATACTGCAAAGTCCACTGCAACCTAGATCTTTGTCGCTTCCTTGGCTATCTTTGTTTCTATAGAATGGATTATGTTTATTTGTCAGAAGCTTATTGCACAACTTTCTAAAAAATTAAGATAATATATTTATGAAAATTAGTGTTTCAGCCAAAAAGAAAAATGATATAAAATTGCCAATGTTTCAATATATTTAATATCTTTTTGAAGGCCTTCAGAAATATGCAAACAGTATTTAGACAGACAATTTTTTCATGCATATACATAATAAATTTTGGCTACACAGTCGCCTTTCTTGCAAGATATCAGGGTTCGTTTTCCGTGAGGACAAAGTCGGTGTTGACCCAGCATCGTAAGAAAAAGAGGGAAGTTAGCCTAGGTGGGTAGCGAACCTAGGTAACGAAAGGCCGTTCTAAACGGCGTCGAGAACTTGCGGCATGCTTACTATACGTCCCCCAATTGCCGCCCGGTAAGCTTTGGCCCATTATGGGCTGTGGCGCCACAAGTAGAAATAATGGGTAGTTTATTGGTATCATTCCTGAAATTGATAGAATATCATATTTTTTTTACCTATGTCATCTCAATGTATGTTGCATTTTGCCCTAATTTCTTCAGTCACTAAAATTTTAACGGCATTGAAATTTAATTTACGTGTTTTTTTCTAAGTGGCGCTTGGGTTGTACAGTATTTATGTCTTTTAGTGCTTTGGTTTTATATTCGTATCCGTTTTGATAATTTTTATGTTTGAGATGTGGGCAGTATGACCAATGTAAGTTGCAAGACATTGTTGACAGTCAATTTTGTAGATCGATTTTTGTAGAACGTAGGAGTTTTGGTGTAGGATCTTTACTTTTATATTTGGCCACCTCAACACATTATATCTACAGACTTCCAGTATTTCCTCTTTCGCTTTAAACAAATAGATCATTACACACACACACACACACACACAAACGTAAGTTCATTACTAGTCCCCGTTTTAAACTCTATTGCTTATTTATGTGGTTTTATATATATATATATATTTTAATTTAAAACTCGTCAACATCTATTTATATCATCAGCATATTTTTCAGCTCATTTTATATTTTATATCCACTTGAAATAAATTGTCTGTCTAATACTGTTGTCAATTATTGTAGGCCTTAAAAAAAAATTAAATATATCGAAACGTTGGCAATTTTGAATCAAATTTTTTACTTTTTTCTGATTGAACTCACTAATTTTCACAAAAATATTAACTTTCGACGGCTGATAAACATCACCAACATTAAAATAAAAAATATCTTTTGTTTATAAGATAAAAGCTTAGAAATTCATATGTTCAATTTTCTTAAAATATTTCAATTGTTTCCTGCCAGCATCACTAAAATATTAAAAATAAAACAAACTTTTCAATGAGACGGTATTCGTGAGGATCGTTTTTTTAAATAAAACATACGTTTGATATAGCTTATATGTGTTGTCCGACTTGTAAAATTTGCCTGTAATCTAAAAATTCACATCCAAGTAATTATACACATCACTTTCACCTGCAGTAGAAATGTGTTATTGTGCTAAATAAAAAAAAAAAAAATTAAATCCTAAATCTATCTGATGTTTCTGATCATTTTAACGTCGATTTGTTATTTGTCTATTGACTCTCTCTGGAGATTGAGTTTTCTTCGGAAAAACTCCATGTTTCGAGGTCCCTTGAAGATGAAAAAATGTTTTTAGCAAATGGTATGCATATTTCTCAAAAATTAACAATCGCAAGAAGCTCAAATTGGATTTTCTGATTCGGTACACTACCGCATCTGAATTTCTCGGTTCTTCGCGATTTTCTTGAAAACGATTCGAACTATTTTCTTTAAACTTCGTATACTATCTATATATCACAATTGTTCGGTGGCGGTCTCTTCGAGGGATTAACTCTGTATCCCGTCTTTTCATCTAACTGATCTTTTTCCTTTGTTGTTTTGCAGCCGGCGCAATTTTTCACTACTTTCCTTTCTTTGCTGTTCCTTATTATTCTTTGCTTTCTGACTGTTATGAAGTATATAGCTCTGTGTGTTTACTCGCCTCCACTTTTTGTGTGCATCAAGTGTTCTATTCGCGAGTGTATTTTCTCTCCCAGCGTCATCCGCTGTAAGCATATTTCTCTTAATGGAATTAAATTGATTTACGCCTTCTTCTCATTTAAGAAGAACACTCATCAAATTTCATCGCCTTTCCGGCTTCAAGACTTCTTCAGCTTCATCCATTGACATCTTATTGCACTCCCTCATCACTCACACATACAGCATTCAGACCTTAACAACTTTCACACGCCTCATTTACACCAGCCCCTTTACGTCACTTCACCGCAGCCCAGCGCGAACGCTTTTGCTTCTGCTTTCATCATCTTCGAGGTGAGTTCAGTTTTATGTAAACTTTCTGTCAATAATTGTCTCTTCTCTTATCTTATTATTACAAATAACATTATTATTTCTGGTTTAGTATATTTTTATATCTTCTATTTTCATACTTGCGTTGGTCGTTACATTACCGCTTCGGGGTACGCTTAAGAGCTTACAACAATCACTATCTATCACCTACCTTTCACTTCCATTTGAGGTATTTTGCCAGGAAAATTGTTTTTTTTTTTTTCGTGAGTTCTGGAGGAACAGTAGCGTTAAGCTTTCCTTTAAAGTACTACTTCAGTTCAATATATGGTTCTACTACCGCGTATAGAATATTAATGTACATTAAAACGATTGACAGAGTTCCATATTTGAGGAAAATCGATTAAACGAAAGTACGACTTTTTGTCAAGTTTCTCCCTATCACTTCTAATTTGTCGTTCTATAAATGATTGTATTAACGGGCAAGAAGAAAGTCGTCTGAGTGCTTAAAAATTAGGTTTTTCTTATTTCAAATACTTCATACACTATTTGCGCGCAGATAGTTATTAACAGAGATTGTTTTAAATATTTATATTGTAACATGTTAGACCTCTCTAATAATGTAAATACTCAATTGAATATGACAAACAATTCTGTACATAAACTTTACACAAATGCAGATTTTCCACAGAATATAACAATACACAGAACAATTCAAAGCACTTTAAACGGGTCTTCTCTAGCAATACAGTCTCTTAATCGTATTATGTAATTATTCACATATAATAAGCAAGTATATTAACCTTTCACTAATATATCAATTATAAAGAAAACTAGAAAATTTACCTCATAATTTGGGTAATTAACTACATTCTAAACAATCTTGTGAAATGCTTACTTTATAATCAAAATCACGACATAAGGATTATGCAAAAACTTTATATACAAGTTTTAAAATGAAAGAAAAGTGGTTTTTCACATCTTGTTTAAAATCTGTGTAGAAGTCAATATAAACTTACTTGCACTCAGGGAGGTTATAAATAAATATACAGGAATACATAAAACACATCTAAAACCATCCTATCTTTCTCCTAAACTACCACTTGATTTATACCGCATATAACCTTGATTGATTCAAATTTCATCTTAGATGAACTCCATTTTTGTATTAATAACCGATATATATATATAAATGAATGTCCGTTGTACATAATGAATGGCAAATCTCAAGAATTAATTACTCAAATGTTGTCAAATTTATATATGTTGTTGAGGCTGAGGTACATATACATTGTTTTTAGTACACAAAATTTTCGATAGTGGCGTTTTTCAAAAGATACGAAAAAATCATTTTTTTCGCATATATTTCGAATACTGCTCGTATATATATAGTTTTTATTGAGATTTCAGTTTCTAATATTCCTCATTAGTTCTCAAGCACCACTTCCATACTACTTTCCAACTTTCCGACACAGTGTCTCACTTTATTTTCAGCCTCTCTGTCGCTATCGTACAGTGTACGTCCTTCAATCAGTAAGACAGTCCGCTTCATAAAGTTCTGTGCAAGTTAACATTGATAAAGCCAAGTGATTTGTCATAAGGTCAAGTCATAAAGAAATCTTGATTTTTTTGTGTAGCTGTTGACATTGTTAGTGATGTAATGGAATCGTTTGATGTGATTCCTGATGTAGTAGATGTCTTGAAGAGGGCGGAAGTTAGTTGAGAGATTTTGGAAGTTAGTGCATCGAATTATTAATACGGATTTTATAAAAATAAACTGTATTTTAACAATAATTTTAACGTATAAATGGTAACTAATAACTAGCAAAATACTTAGGAATAAATAGAAGATAAATAAGTAATAAATTAGAATGATAAAATAAACGAACTAAGATGCACTACTAAAAGATAATAAGTTTAAATGAAACTGTGTATAGTCGCGTAAACTGCTGCTCGTGTATATGGACGTGCTCGTATCGTCTTATAAGATATAATCATCCTTTCGTTGTATATGATAGAGTTTATATATTGGTGTTGGCCACACGCACACCAAGACATCTGTCCTAGTGTGCGACCTTCGTAGTTTGCTGACCTTATTTAGGTC
The DNA here is from genome assembly GCA_011037195.1 of Triatoma infestans. Classification (NCBI taxonomy): domain Eukaryota; kingdom Metazoa; phylum Arthropoda; class Insecta; order Hemiptera; family Reduviidae; genus Triatoma; species Triatoma infestans. Next base: position 38,156 of record JAAEAF010006812.1, read on the forward strand.
AGTGGCCAACCTTATCGGTGCTTGCTTTGATGTAAAGTATTGAAAAGGGCTTTGTTGTTTGTTTGGCCGGCATTGTCTTGAAGACGGCGGCCTGCTCGGTCGCTGGTTATAAATTATTCTTTTATTACTGCTATCCTTTGTGAAGATAGCAGCTGGCTGGAACCACTTTGACATTGGTATGACTTATAGCAGCTGGCTGGAACCACTTTGACATTGGTATGACTTTCCATGTCATTACAGTGAGTAGATATTGTTTAAGTTCTATGCAAGTTAACATTGATGAAAATCAAGTGATTTCGTCATGTCAAGTGATTCGTCATAAAGAATTCTTGATTTTGTATAGGACATTTTCCACATTAGAGGACATTTTCCATGACAGCCTGTTTCTTTTTGTGGTCATCGACCGGTTTCTGGCGTTCGCCTATCATCAGGATGTTTTTTGTTATGCAGTGTAATAATAACATAGACTTGCACAAGCAAATACAGTTGATGTTCACTCAGTTTGCAGTGTCTTTCCCAGAAGGCAGAATAATAAATATTGTGTATTTAAGAAAGCATTGCAATAAGAAAAATAATTTCTTCATTCGAAAAGCATTACAATCCAAATATTATTTTTAACAAAATATAGGCAGTTTTTTCTGTAAATTGTATTTCATTAAATTTTTGTTTTTTTTTTTTCAATTAACTGTTATTATTTTTCATTTCTAATAAAATAAATTAACGTTTTTACTTTCAAATATATATTAGGGGTCAGCAAAGCGGACCGTGTACAGCTAGTAATATATATTAATAAATTATTTAGATTTGATTGTGTGACACAATTAGGGCATTTAAATTATTAAGTAATCTCTCAGTTGTACCACCATTTTTTTATTTAGCACAATTTGGGTTCATGTCTCAGTTGGTTGAAAGTTAATGCTAAAGTTTTAACATGAAAAACGATCTAGTTGTAAGCCACACCCACACGACTTTCACTTATTCCATGTAAAATGAATTATAAAAATTGGCAAAAGCAAATTTCTTTAAACGTGAAGTTTAAACGTGAGATGTGCCATAACTGAATGTAGAGAGAGGTAGGAGCACAAGTAGGTTAGCACACACACCAGTTAGTACTTAAAGTGATAACAGTATAATCCAGAACACCGAGACAATAATAAAAAAATCTTAAAGTTTCAAAGATTTTAGAACGCTCATAAATTAATTCTTCCGGAAAAAAACTTTTAAATAATGTGATTGGTTTATATCTGTACAGTTAGCCATCCAATTTAAAGAAAATTATATCCATTTTCGAGAAAACTCCAAAGTATTCCAACACCAATTCTGCAAGGTGGCACTTCCAGTTAACCTATTTTCTTGGTTCATGCTACCAATGCTGCTCATGTTTTTACTTTCTCTTCTTACTCCTAGTAAGAGGAAGTATTGTAATCGTGTCAAATTTTCGATATCGAGTTTTCACCGGAAATATCCATTTAGAGGTCCCCTGAGTCCAAACAAGTGGTTTTTAGAAAATGGTCTCTGTGTGAGTGTGTGTGTGTGTGTGTGTATGAATGTGAACAGCATAGCTCAAAAACGAAAAATCGTAGAATGTTAAAACTTGATATTCCGTTTAGGTATCACCATGGCATCTGGACAGTGGGTCATCTGTCAAAATTCCTCAACCGGAAGTACCAGTTTACTTGTTTTTTTGTTTTTTTACTTTTTTGCGTTTTTCTCAAAAATGGCTCCGACGATTTTCTTGAAACTTGGTATATTAACTACACATACAAAGAACTACAACTTTTATTTGAAATGTTTCTCTGGGAAAATTCCTTTAAGGGCAGTTATTAAGGAGGGGTGGGGTTAGGTTTTCATCTAAAGTGATATTTCGAGTTTATCAAACATTTCTATCACCTACATAATAATAATTAGAATTGAATATGTTGTTGAAATTCCGAGTTTAAAAAAAAAATCGGATAACCGGAAGTGCTTTTAATTACCACTTTAGTAAATGATTTTTTTCACTTTTCGCGATTTTCTCAAAAATGTCTCCGACGATTTCCTTGAAACTTCTTATATAAACTAAACATACAAAGATCTTCAATTTTTATATAAAACATTTCTCTGGGAAAATTCATTCAAGGGCAACTGTTGGGGAGGGGTGGGGTTATATTTTTCTCTAAAGTGCCCTCATAGTTGATTATACAATTCTATCATCCAAACAAAATTAATTAAAAATAAATAGATGGCCAAAATTCTGAGTTTCAAGAAAATAGTAAACCGGAAGTGTGTCCAGTTAAGTGAACAATTTTTTTTTAGTTTTCGACGAATTTCATTAAATTTGGTACACAAACTATAAAATTTGTCAATTAATAATTTTGAGAACTGGAGTAAGAAAAAGTTGTGTGAGTGTTTCACACCAGATTTTTTATATTATGAGTATAAAGATAGCATAACCATAATTGTATTTGGATGATAATTGAAAGGGAAGTTAAATTTGCTGCTATCATAGAACAGTCTGAAAAATTGTTTCAAGCAGGAGGAACGCATTTATAAGTGATAAATATACGATATTTGAAGAAAATCGTTGAATGAAACTGTTTTCCCAATAAATTTTGATAAACTGAAAAATTATTCCGTAAAGTGCGATTTCTGGCGAATCTATTGTCAAATGCGCAAGTGATAACTTTAATGGAATATTAAGTTTGAGCTTTCTGCGATTATTCTTATTTGAGATTATTCAATTCCTTTGAACAGTTCACATTCACTCGATAAAAACTAAATTTTGAAAATTTGTCACATCGCAATTTTTCTTCTTAAAAACATTCAGAGAAAGGAATCGATCCGAATAAAACTTTTAAACTCAGAGATATTGCGCTGGTAATACTTCTATATCTCTAAACTCCCCCCCCCCCCAAATTCTTTTACCTATATTGTTTTTAATCTTTAAAATACGGAAGAAAAGTAGAAATGAAGAAAGAATAATTAGAGTTTTGAAAGATGGTTGTGTAGAGTAGCGGCTTTACCCTAATAATTATGAAAGTTGAACGTTCTAGAAGATTGGGAGAGCCTTCCTCCAAGGATGTTTCTATAGACTGCGTACCAGGGAATCTCAGGAAATCAGAAGGCACATCGATTGGCCTAATTAAGCGCCTCTCCTCTTCATTGGTTCTAACCTACTGTTGACATATATTATATTACGAGTATAAAGTTTGCCGAGATTCTTCACATAGACAGTTTAATGAAATTGAATGAATGCAATGGCATTCACCCGCCTATGGAGTACTTATATGAGTTAGGCCGACTAGTTGTCATTATCCAATATGCTAATATCCTAAGAGTTGCCATTAATCTTAGGTTGGAGAAAAACCTCCATTTTTATGGACCTGGAATGCGATTCGGTTCATATCTTATTAATAATTAAATGACCTTGGAGTAAATGGTTGCTGTAAAAGTATTAATTGCAATCCAACATAAAACGTTCCTGGTACAACGACCAGCGCGCTACCACCAAATTTTAATGTAATTAATAAATTAAGTAAATAAAAAGTATAAATTCCTAAATACGTGATGTATATTCCCTGATATGCAGTCTATAAGACTCCTCCTTGGAGGATGCCTCTTCCAATCTTCTAGAAGATTTTACTATCACAATTGTTAGGGTAAAGCCGCAATTCTACAACGTCTACCTTTTCGTAACTCCATTTGTTCTTTCCGTTCCATATTTTAAAGATTAAAAAAAATCACACACAGACACACACACACACACACACACAGACATATATATATATATATATATATAATATACCTACCTCTGCCCATATAGGGCCAAGGATAATTTGCCCGACGCCGATTTTTTTTGGAGGGTGTGTGATAAGTGAGCCGCTATTCCACCTTCGTTTAGTTATGGCCTTCGCTCCTAATTGTAGCTTCCCTCTTTTTCTCACAATGGCAACCTCACAGTAATCGAACACTGAATTCGCGTATCAAAGGCAAGTGTGCTAGCCACTAGACCTTCATAAAGACTAATAGTATCAAAGATCATGAGGAAGTAAACCAACCATCCTGTAAACCATTACTGTCCAAGAATTCACAGAACCAACGACGCTTCAGGCTCTTTGGACATTGAATAGGCCTGATATTGAAAACAAGGGATTTGGAAGAGGGACTTTCGATGTGGGATAGACTAGTTTTACTTCCTCTTTCTGTTGCAAGGAAGTATTGTGTTCGCGTCACATTTTCTAGATTGAGACTGCACATTTCAAATTTTTGGGAAAAGTCAATATTTATTTTTAGGTCTGCCTCAACTATCCATAAGTTTCCTCTTAGGTGCCTCTGAGTGGAGCACTGAAGCATCAGTCCATTTGGTTCAGTAATTTAAGATAGTCTTTGGCAAGCCATGAACTCGGTTGACTTAAGAGCTATGTTTTTCACGACTCCCTTAGGGCAGAGAAAGAAGTGTCAGTTCTTCGCCTTCTTTCCGATTGCGAATACTTACAGGCCTAACCTTGCAGTTTTGGCACAGCCCACTAAGCTTCGAAACTCATTCAATTATTGGCTCTCAATCAATGTGACAAAACTATTTATTTAGGTAGAATTATGGAGTAGGCGAACCGCATGTCTTATCAACATTATCAGAAGCATCGGGATAACTTCAAAATTGAGAAAACTTTTTTTTCTGACTAGATAAAATATTGTTCTACAAATTGTGTTATTTTTTTTTTTCAAAACCATCATTATTGAGAAAGCGTACAGAAAATACAGGAATAGAATCTGCATTTATTGTGGGCTATTCTAGCGGCTGATAGTTGTCACTGAACAGAAACTGATATGTGTTCAGCTCACGTCTCTGTCGGACTATCTCCTCTGTTTGCCGTTGTGAATTTGCCAACAGGAACGTGCACCATCTTCTTTCAACAGAAAACCCTTTCTATGTAAATATATAGAATATTAAATGGACCAAGTAAACGTTATTAATTGTTTTAAATTCTTTATTGTAACTTTATTTTTAGCTTAATATTTAATAATTCTTTAATAAAAGTAAAATTTTATTATGTTCATATCAATTTTTTTTATTATTTATAATTAGGGCTTTAATTTAATGTATAGATCTGTTTTCACATTATGCACTGGATACTGCCTTAATTTTGATAATTTATTACTACTTTTGGTAGCTAAAGCACATATACTTGAGCGCGTAGGGAGTTTCATTATTTTATAAAGTGGACTCATTAATAATATTATAGAAATACATTTTTATTTCAAAATGGAATAAAGGAAAACAAAAACTAGATATTTGATAGTGATCCTTATAACTTGTACTCCAAAATTCTAGGGCTTCTTGCTCGGTGTTTTGGTATATCAATTACTTGTACATCAATTGAATACGTTTCACTAGACAAATCTCATTGATATCATAAAATCAAATAAACTTAAACAGTAATGTTAATTAAAAAAATCCAGCTAGACCCTGTTGGTTTGGTGTGGGCGCAGGCCTCTTGATAAGTTGGTTGTGTAGTTTATCAGTCTTGTTAGACTTAGTTAAATTACAGGCTACTAAATGTTAGCAGTAATTCTTTCTTTGAAGAAAATGTTTCAATTAGAGTTGGTGAGAATTACAGTCAGAAAAAGAGTGTGATTATAGACTTTTTTCTCTATTTTTTTTTTTTGCCGCTCTGTTTATTGTTCAGAAAGTCCATTATTGGAAACATTTCAATCTTCCACGTGGAGATCTCACCGTGGAGGCTGTCACAATTCTCTCTATAGTACACCTAGATAAGATTGTTCTCACACCACCTATAGGATAAGAAGTTGCTGCATCATTAATCTACTAAACTTCTAATGTGTCATTAGTGCCTTAAACAAGAAAAACAAATAATAAAAGAAAAATTATTTATTAATATAGCAAAAAATAAATTTAAGAATGAAAACCCCCTAGATGGTTCGATATTGCCTTTAGCAATAATATTCTGCTTTATTATTACTTTCTCTTACGGCTATTAGAGAAAGTATTCGATCGAAATTCAGCTTTCGAAATTGAATTTTCACCGGAAATATATTATATCTTGAAGTCAGTTGGGTCCGAAAAATGTTTTTTTAGCAATTGGTTTCTGTCTGTGTTATAGTATAACTTAAATACGGCAAATCGTAGAAAGCTGAAACTTGTATTTCGTAAGGTGCTATCAGGGAACGCGACTATTTTTATAATCAATATATCATTAAGATATATTGATATATACAGTTTTTACTTGAAACATTTTTTGGAGAAAATTCATTCATTTGTAGAAGGGTTTTAAGGAAATGGTAACGTTAAGCTTTCCTGTTAAAGTCCCATTCAATATATTATACGATATTTTATATTTATATTTTTCGGAGACTCATACTATGTACATTTTCATTAATAATTTGTAAAACTTATTCGTATAAATTATAACCAAAACTATGTAAACTATAGTAAATGAAAGTGGTATGAATGTTCACACCAGATTTTTGTTTAATTAGGTAGTAAACTGCTTCAAATGATTCTCATTTGAAATTATCAAAAATGTTCATAAGATTTGGCTTATTTGTCCAATAAGGGAGTCCCTACCCTGTCTGGTACGAAGGTTACAAATTCGTTACGTTTTTTATTACTAAATGTTTGCCACCACTTGAAATGTAGCAAAAAATCATCCACTGAAGACGTTTAGATTTCTGTGATTACCTTTATAGAAATTTGACATAATATGTCTGTCAGATTTACTGGCGGGGCAATATCGTTTCGAAGGAGTAAGGACATTTAAATATCTGGGAGCAACCTTCACATCCAAGAATGAGGTTAGCCACGATGTAAGGAGCAGAATTACAGCCGGAAATAAATGTCTAGGGGCATTAAGAAGCACGCTCCAAAATAAGAATATCTCTAGACAAGCTAAGATCACCATATATAGGATGGTTCTTAGATCTGTAGTAATGTATGGGTCAGAAACTTGGGTGTTGACAGCAGCAGATACGCTGAGATTAAACTGCTGGGAGAGGAAAGTTCTTAGATTTATATATGGCCCAGCAGTGGAAAACAGTGTTTACCATTGGAGGAGAAACGCCGAACTATACCAGCTTTACAAAAAAGAAAATCTAGTGACAGCAGTCAAATTAGGAAGGTTGCGCTGGTTAGCAACCTGCATAAAATGAATGATGAGACAATTCCCTGAAAGATATATCGAAATCATCAAGGCGGCAGAAGAGCAAGGGGACGGCCAAGATTGAGATGGCTGCAAGATATGTAGGCGGACTTACTAAAAATAGGGGTTAGGCAATGGCGAAGAAAGGTAATAGATCGGGATGGTTGGGAAACCAATGTCCTACAAGGGCTGTAGAGCCATGAGAAGAAGAAGAAGAAGAATTCTGTCATATTTTATGACAGACAGGTTGAGACAGATAAATCGACAGAAATCATTTTCATAATATATTCGCACTGAACCAATATAAAAAGCCTAACTAAACTTAAATTGTTAGATATCTCTAAATTCTGGGGTTTTATTCGTCATTTATTTACTTCCTTTTATTTTGGATTTTTGTTTCGGATTTCTTTGTGGACCAATTCTGACGTCAGATCGAAATCCGAAACAAGTCACAATTAATAAAAGAAGCATGCTTTGACGGATAAAATCACACTTATTTTTTAAGGCGCGTCAACACCTGAAGTCATTAACGCTGAAGTTCCTGGCGTGTTCTGTGTTTACAGGCAAACACTATCTATCATCGGACAGTGAGTTGTAGAGGCATCTTGGGCGAGAAAATCTAAACGCAGATTTCAACCCTGAATTTCCGTGTTTCAATTCTAACGGGCTACCACTGAGTCATCCTGTCCCTGGAAAATTCCCCGTTATTATCCAATTGCTGATGTAACCACATACTTCCTTTTTATCCTTCTCACAGGAAGGAAGTAATAGTTGAAATTAAATCATTTTATATATACTTCTTGGTTCTTAATTATGTTTATGGTTAGTTCTCATTACTTAGTAGTAGCTGTTCTGTGTGTGTGTACATTACATCTAACACAATTGTAGAGGTGACTTCTCCAGTGACGCTGGTTTCAAGGCAAAGCCCAGTTTAAATGGTGATAGCTTACTTTCTTTCGGCTTACTAATTTTCTTAAAACTTGGAATTTTGGCCATCTATTTATTTCTAATTAATTTTGTTTGGATGATAGAATTCTATAATCAACTATGATATCACTTTAGAGGAAGCTGTAACCCCACCCCTTCCCTAAAAGTGCCCTTAAATGAATTTTCCCATAGAAATGTTTCAAATAAATGATGTAGATCATTAATATTTGGTTTATATACGAATTTTCAAGAAAATGGTCGGGCCATTTTTGAGAAAACCGCGAATAAGTGAAAAAAAATCATTTAGTAAAGGTTAAACAAACGCACTTCCGGTTATCCGATTTTTTTCAAACTCGGAATTTCAACAACATATTTAATTCTATTTAAACATTATTTAGATGACAGGAATTGTCTAATAAACTGAAATAGCAGTTAAGATGAAACCTAAGCCCACCCTCCCCAGAAGTGCCCTTAAATGAATTTTCCCGGGGAAATGTTTCAAATAAAAGTTGTAGCTCTTTGTATGTGTAGTTGATATACCTAGTTTAAAGAAAATCGCCGGAGCCATTTTTGAGAAAATCGCAAAAACTTAAAAAAAAAAAAAACTTGTAAAATGGTACTTCCGGTTGAGGAATGTTAACAGATACCACACCGTCACATCCCATTGTGATACCGAAACGTAATATCAAGTTTCAACTTACTACAGTTTTTCGTTTTTGAGCTGTGTTGTTCACATACACACACACACACACACACACACACACACACACACAGAAACCATTTGCTAAAACCACATTTTTTGGACTCAGGGAACCTCAAAACGGATATTTCCGGTGAAAACTCGATATCAAAATTTAACACGATTACAATACTTCCTCTTACTAGGAGTAAGAGAAAGTAATATTGTTTTGTGCTTGATGCGTGTGTGCGCGTGCCGTTTGACTAAAATTATCTTCAAAAACTAAAAATTTTAGCACCGACGTCTTTTTCCCTATAGATATTTCACCTAATAGATTGGTCAAAATCCATCAGCCAAAAATGCACCATATTACAGTGAAAATCGTTTAACATGAAAACGCTTAACATGAAAAATAGGTTAACACGAAATCATATTGCAGTCCCGACAAAATACTACGTAATTTCGTACATTTTTTTTTTTTCTTTTAACACGAAACAAATATCGCTTTACACGAACAGATTTCACTTCCCGGACTAACAAAATATATCTGTTTTCTGCAGTCACAACTCACGCAGATTTTTTTGGCTTATTTTTTTTTTTTTCGTTAAACGGAACAAAATAAACAATGGCTGCCACTGTTGCTAGGACTCCACTTGTCATTGAATAGGTAAAAAGGTACCGCCATTGTCAAAACTTTCCAGTTAAAATAAACAAAATATTATAAATAATAAATAAAATATTATAATGAAAAATATTAAAACAAAGTAAAAAAATACATTACAGAAATACAAAACATTAAAGAAAGAATAATATAAATAAAATTATCATGGATAGTGAGCAAAATTATTGAATTAAAAATTAAAACGATTAACCAAATATTTTCTGTAGTACCAGATAAATTATATTGTAAATATTGTAAATCTACAAAATTTAAATTGTCATTTCTGGGTAGCATGTCCAAAAGAGTAAGGGGACTTACAAGAAAAGGATAACCCGTAATAAAGTAAGGTCTATATTCCAGATGAAACATGTCCTCATTGACTCGGGAGGTACATAAAGCATACATTTCTCTCTCTCTAAATATATATATTATATATATATATATATGTATGTTTTCATTGGAGTTGGAAATTAATTAGTTTCAACAAACCCTTCCGTTTGGTCTTGTTTGCTTATTAGAATTAATATAACAATGTCCATTGTTGTGTGATGTTAATTTAAAAAAAATAATAATAATTAGTTGGGCACATTTCTATATACCTATACTTGCCTGCTTATATTATTTGTATTTAAATGATAAATTGTGTTGATTTTACAATAATAGAGATGTTTCACTAATTCAGATTTTATTTTTTTTTTAATTTCCCAAATACTGTAACTCGTCTCTACAAATAGAAAATTTTTTACAATATTTATTTTGACAACAAAACCAAATATTAATGTAGATTCTATTTTGTTACTTTCCTAAAAATTAGGAATTGTTAAAAAACAAATGGTTAATAATAAACAAACAAAAAAAGAAACCCTTTGGTTAGAAATTCTTAGACGTTATTTTAAGTTGTTTTAGCTAGGTAATCGCAACGAGCAAAGTTTGTTACCCAAGATTATGTTTTATAAATCGATGGAGTTAGCTAAAAGAGAAGTTAACACAAAAATTTGATTGGGTATGACAATAAAAGAAAGAATCTTTGCAGGAATTAGAATGTTTGGAATCTGTTAGTGTCATGGCACAAATAATTGAACTTCTTCAAAAATTAAATATAAATTATGCATACAAACTAGAGGACTAATTCCTTCATTATAGTTGTTTAAGGGAAGCTTGTATCTAACAATTATATGCATAATTGCGGGATCACAATTTTATTTTACTTCAATGTTACAGTTGATGTTATTACGCTGATATGTATAAATGGGGGATCGCTGGTGTTTGTTGCGAAAAACGAAAAAAAAACATTAATTAGTTTTTTTAAATTTAGATCAGGTTATTGCTCATAAAATTTCTAATGTCCCACATTCACTGATTTTTTGTGGATTTTGTATATAGTAGGATTTAAATATATTGCTCAGTTAATGGGGGAAGTTTTCAAGGATCACTCACTTAATAGTGAATTTAAATTTTACGATTATATTATGGAATGATAAAAATAAAGAAAGGCATAAAAGCGGCACTGCAAGTTTCTATTCGAATAGAGAGTATTATACCGAAGCAAATCTCGGAGTTGATGAAACTTGTGTTTATTTATTTATTCATTTTTATTTTGGTACTTTGTATTGCTTGGCCTCAATAAAAAAAAAAAAACATGTAATTAAATTTTGTAAGAGATGATTGCTCTCCGCTTTTTTTTTTTTTTGGATATTTTTTCTTCTTCTTTTTTTATCCAGGACGCTTCAACTATGGCGGTTATTAGCGCCCTTAAGTAGTATTATTTCTCTTTTATCACTAGTTTTATTTATTTTAGCTTTTGAATTTGAAATAATTAAGAAAATATATGTTTGTTTGTAATTTACTTTTTGGTTTTTACATTGTATCTGTATTGTTTCAAACCAACTCCACCATCCTCGATCTTCATCTATTGCCTGATTTATTTCGCCTACATCTGTAATTCAGACCCAATAATATGTCATGTCTGGGTTGTATAACCCAGAAGACAGTTTATTCCACTACATTCCATTCCATATTACTCATTTGTCGCCTCACTTACCGTCCAAATGATTTGTTAACCAAGCTACTTACTTATATTCCTCTCCAATTTGTGTCTAACCGTTTTTAGAGGATGCCTACTTTTGTTGGATCAACTGTACTTTCTCACCTCATCTCTTCTACATTTTCTAAAAAACCACATTTTCGTGTTCAAGAAACCTCAAATTGTGTATTTTCTGGCAAAAAAATCAATTTCAAAACTTTGACATGGTTGCAATACTTTCTCCTCTTAGTAAAGTAAAGCAATATAAATATATATATATATATATAATATATTAATATATATATATATATATATATAATATATAGATTTTTATTCAAAAATCTCCTACATCCAATATAAATTACAGTTATTATACCACAAATCAAACATAGATTTTTTTATAACACATATATGTTGACACAAAAGTTGTAAACCTCCGCTATCCAAACTACATATTGTATTAATGGGTGTGATGATGTATATGTGGTAGCTGGTTGTGTAGCACGGGCGGATTTGTATGAAGGGCTTGTAAGTATGTAGTTTAAAAGAGAATGAAGTGTTAGCAATAATAAAGAAGTCACCACTGTTAACAATAATTATATTCTGTTAAAATAATAACTACAACTTATTTGATATTATAAACTTATTTAATTTATTGTGAAACTGGCACAGATATTTAGAGAGCGATTCCTGAAGTAGTGTTCTGTTTGAAGGCTGAGTTTAGACTGTCCACTCTTTACTCTTTTAAAGCTGATGGCTCTCTTCTTTGGAATTGCTCTCTCTCTCTCGCGGGGGAATTCTCTTATACAAAAGAGTTACCCTAACGGGATTTAGTGCCTTTGTTTTCTTAATAGCAATGACCAGATTTAATATACCTGGTTCTAAAATACACACTTTTTGAAGGTAAATTCACAGCACTAAAATAATTATAAAATATTAACAAAAATACAATTTTGGATACTATAAAATATTCAGAAACTTTAAACTATTATTTTTCGATTTTGTCCTTCCACTACATTATCCCCCCTCAAACTATTATTTTTCGATTTTGTCCTTCCACTACATAAACCTTCTTGCGAATAACCCTAACGCCAGTGGTGACTCAAGCAACGTGTATTATTCTTTACATATTTCGCACAACCTACAAATTTCGCTTATTTGACATAATGTAAATATAGAGGTGGCGGGTTATTATTCCCAAAAGGGGAGGGGAGTAAACCCTACGCTATCCAAAGCCCCCTCGGGCCCATATAGCTGCCCCTAAAGAATACCTACCACTGGGACTAGAATGAAAATCCAGGCCCAGGTTTTAACCATCTAAGTTTCACAACAGACCGAACAAATCGGATCAAAACCTTAAAAGGACACAGCTTAAGATCCTCTACCGACATCCTATTCCGGCCGAAGGTCCTAAACCTAATCTCCTCACAACCCAAACAATTCATCATCAAATGCATGGGTGTTTCCTCCTCAGTTTCACAAACTCTACAAAAAGGGTCAGGCACAAGTCCCATTATATAGAGATGTCTCCTTAAACCACAATGCCCAGTGAGGAATCCAACCAGATACCTGAGGGAGGTCCGTGAAAGACATCGGACCCCACTACTCAAAGCTCCGTCCGGGCCCCCAATGAGCATTTTAGACTGCCGACAACCCACTGCACTCATCCATAAGGATGAGTGCTGTGAGGTCATCCACGTCTGAAAGCCCGACAAACATGTGTCAGAAGACACACCAACAGCAGGCTCTGGACCAATGAAAGGGAGAGAGGCACCTAATTTGGCAAACCTATCCACCTCCTCATTCCCAAAAATTCCCATATGACCTGGAACCCAGACCAGAAGCACATCCTTTAATGAAGAAAGATCTTCCAGTCTTCTAGAACATTCCAACACCAATCTGGAAGTGAAGACACATGAATTAAGCGCCTTCAACGCAGCCTGGCTATCCGAGCAGATACAAACACCCTTTAAATTAGTGTTACGCACCCTCTCATCCAAAATACAGCAAAGAATTGCATAAACCTCAGCCTGGAAAACGGTGGCCCACTCACCAAGAGGCGCTACCAAATGATCTCCCGTCTCAAAATAGACGGCAGCCCCAGACCTACCATCCATCCTGGAACCGTCCGTGTAGCATCGGAGATAATTCTCAGGAATCACACCAGACGGACCCAGGGTTAACCAATCTTCCCTAGAAGGCAACCTAACCCTGTAGGAATGACCAAAGACAAAAGTCTTCAAATTCCTATCAGAAGGGAAACCTGTAATGGGAATCCTTAAAAGCATCTCACGATAAATGGTAGAATGACCATATCTCTTACCCCGCCAAAAACCTGCCTGTTTAATTCTATGGCGGGTGGGGGAGGGAGGCAATTTATTCGCACTAATTCAGGTTGGATTTTGGTCGAAACCTTCAGTTGCAGTAGTGGTAGTACCTAAACGGAAGTTACTGTCATGCGATTTTTTGCATGATATTTTGTTCTACACACGCAATTTGCTAAAAACCTTTCTTTGTACTTAGGGGAACTGAAAACAGTATATTACGGTGAAGACTCAATTTCGAAGAATTTGACAAGTTCGCAGTACTTTATTTTACTAGGAATAAGAGAAAGTAATAAGGAAGACTAAATTTACTTCATATTCTGGATTAGCAGGTAATATTATCTTGTTTGTTAAAAACAAAGTTACCTCATGCTATTCGTCAGTTTGTCCCTGGGCCCAAGCTATTGAGTGAGGACCATATTGTCACGACATAAACCGACGTATAGGATGTTGGAAATAAAACCAAGTGTAGCATGGGTGAGTGTGAGAAGGGGCTGACACTATAACTTGGTTGGTGTACTGGAGAGAGGGAAGAACAGAAGACTGCGCGTCAGTTTTCAGTTGACAGACAATAGCCTAGAAGATGTTTTGCACAACCAGACACAGAATATATACATCCTACTATATCTGCACCACTTGTTCTTAGCATCAAAACCTTCTTTTTTTTCTCAATGGATGCTACCAACGGCGAGGAGAGTTAATATCGGTGGACAGAATGGATACACTCACTAGGAATTCCTACCGCCTTCCTAACCGCTTTTCACTTGTACCATAAATTCTTGCTTATTTCCTTTATGATATACAACTTTAATATCAAACTGTTGGCAAGAGAAAACAAAGGAAAAATAAGACTACATTTATATAGTTTTTTTGTTGTTTTTGTTTTTGTTTTACATTGTTGCTCAGTTTTATTTATCATTTTTAAAACATTGTTCTTTAACTTGTTGCAATTTTGAAATAAACTAACATTTTACTTACAGTATATTTACAATTTTAAAGTTATTAAGCAAGGTGATAAGATTTAAATTTATTTGCAACTTAGCTATATTTATTCTTGTTGTACATTACAATCTGCTTATTTAATTATAATAAAAAAAAAATCAATATAACTAGATTAAATTAATGTAAACAAGTAAAACAACATCCAAAAAAATAATTTGGCAAATTGTTAATTAATTTCATTAATTTGGCTAAACTAGTGAAACTATTTAATTTAAATATTTAATTTATTTTTATTATTTTTTTTTTAATTTAAGGCGCGTCAACATCCATAGTCATTTTGCGCCCGGAGGCATTTCAGGGCACTGCCGGCCTCCGGACAGTTTTCTCGCGCTACAGACAATACTACCCATTACCGGACAGGGAGCTGTAGAGGCTCCTGGGAAGAGAAAATCTAAGAATAGCATGGCTGGATTCGAACCCGGGATCTCCGGTTGCTAGTCCAACGCGCTAACGGTTGCTAATATGA
Source organism: Triatoma infestans (assembly GCA_011037195.1). NCBI lineage: Eukaryota > Metazoa > Arthropoda > Insecta > Hemiptera > Reduviidae > Triatoma > Triatoma infestans. The sequence goes on from JAAEAF010006812.1 coordinate 53,374, forward strand.
ACACGATAATTGAAAACGTTGATAGCTGTTTTTTAGACAAACTGTTAACAATGGCGATTATCTTCCAATACTATAAAAGTATTTTAGGCATGGCGGCAGGTCCAAAAAAGTAATTCACACATGAACCTCCTGGAAATGTGCTTGGTTATAATGTGAGATACTATAATGTGCAGATATTGGTCTTACCCTTGGCATCATTGGATTGGCATAATAGACCTGATTTTTTTTTTTTTTTTTTTTTTTGAAGGGGACCAATGTACTGCCGCCCCCCCCCCCCTGGATGCCGCAGGTTATTGCTCACAGCACCCGAACAAATGTCCTACAAAACCTCCATCAGGTTGAGATCCCTGAGGAATCCCAATACCCTGACAGGCTCTAGAGAGAGTATATTTCCCTCCTCCACCTGGTAGCTACCCAGGTTCTTGAATCTTCTCTGAGTGGCAGCCTCGCAGTCTGTTAGGAAATGTAATGGAGTTTCCTCCAACTCCCCACAGAATTTGCATGAGCTATCATTTCCAGCTTCTCCAGGTGTCCTCTAAGTTGGCAATGCCCCGTGAGGAAACCCATAAGAACGCGGAGCTTTTGGTTATAATTTCGCCGCAAACCGGGGAGGGAGTACCAGAGTTGAGATCTCCTCGCCTCCTCCTCCTCCTTCCTAAGTTACTCCAACAGAAACTGGTCGCTAACCCCACAAAAAGGTTTCGGCCTTAAAAGCGGGGTCGTAGCACCTATCTTGGCCAGGGCGTCGGCCATCTCACTCCCTTCAATGCCAACATGCCCCGGCACCCACTAAAGGGTAACTTTATTCCTCCTGCCTAGGTTAATGAGTTTACCTAGGCATTCCCAGACCATTTTAGAGCTGATAACTCAATGCTCTAAAGGCTGCTTGGCTATCGGAACGGATTACAATCTCCTGATTCCTATATTCTCTATCGAGGTTAAATTGAACGCACCTTGCAATGTGTATATCTCCGCCTGGAAGATGCTGGGAAACTTACTCATGGGTTCCGAGTGTTTGATGCTTGAACCAACCACCCCTGCCCCAGTCCCCTCGAGGGTCTTAGACCCATCAGTATACCATTTAATGGCATGTTCTTTAATACCCAACAGAGCGGATCCTTCGCTTCACCCACTTTTGGTGCCCAGTTTCAAATTTTTAATGAAGCTGTATTTTTTTTTAATTATCCATCTCTAGGGAGGTGCCATGTAAGGGGCCCAAAGATGAAGATAACCTCTCCCCAACCCCCAGGCTCCCTGGGACTAGTAGTTAGTAGAATATACATTTTGCTCTAAATTTAATGTATATCTACACCATAAAAAAAAAAAAAAAAAAAATGCATACCTTACATAAACTAATAATGCTGTCCAGTCTCTTCCGTTCAATATATCAGTCATGTCAGTGGGTGTTAGTATGTGCAGGCCAATGTATTTCCCCCTTTATGCTTCTTAATACTACACAACGTCCTAGAAAGTTATGTAAATCTTCATTTGCTATCAAATCACATAACAAACAGGTGTATATCAAATTAGGAAAATATGGTTTACAATTAAGGCTGAACAGTTCTTCCGCAATTTTTAAAATCCTGCTGATATTACTAACAATTAAATGTATATCTATGTACTGAATGACATATCCTTGAAACTTACATTTAATTAAACTAAATCTTTGAACTTACATTTAATTTTTTCCAAAAAAAATACCTCATCAAACTAAAAATGAAACTTCTGAGATACCAAGATAACCTCCAATGATTGTACCACATAACCTTCTTTTTTTTTTATTGTCTCTTTAGCCACCAACTTAGTCAACCGAGAATCATTTTGCTCTAAAATTTAAAAAATAAATAAAATAATGTGGCATAAGTTTGGGCAACTTAAAAAGTTTTTTAATAAAATTTCTAAAGTACGCTTTCTGTACTGATAGCCCCAAACTTGACAACTATAAGTGAGTGTTGAAAGATAGATAGACTTAAAAACACCATACTTTGAAAATATTGGAATATGTTCATTCAACATCAAACCAAACCAAACACTATTTAAAAATTAACATGAATTACGGGAAACAATATTGAAATGAAACGCCAAAGACAACGGCGGTAATAGGGCAGACTAAAAAAGAAAAAAGAGCACTGGAGTTTAATTTGGCTCCAGGGATACCTACATTCTGGATGAAAAGTGATTTAGAAATTCATTTCAGCAAATTCTTCAGATAAAAACAGAAATTCAATTTAAAGACTCCAAATTCACTAACCCAGCAAATTGGAATTAAATATCTTCTTGAAAATAAAACCTTAAAATATTTCGAATATTGTTGTTTTAGGTTTCCGCGGCCATTTTCATGAAAACCACTTGAGTTTTCGAGTTGAGGCCGCGTCAGTGGATTGCTAAAAATCGACGTTTCACCCATTTTCAGTGTCGTTACTTCTTGCCTTTTTGGTTTTTAAGATGAAACGACCCTGAAGAGGCTTATTGTATCCCAGAAACTAAAGTTTTTTTTTCATTTCCAATATTTGCGATGTTATCATTTCTATATGTTTCATAACTTATTAAAATATTCCATAGTCTAAATTTTTGTCTTATATATGCTGATTGTTTCGTCACAAGGTGAATGTTGCTGAAGATTGGATATTTGATGGAACTTAGAACTTACACTTAAATATGCATTACTTAAATACTAGTTGTTGTGGTGGTTGATGAAGCTAATACATTCTGGCCACAAAGGACGACGACTTAACATAATAGAACAACTCGAAATATATAAACGCAATACACAAAACTTAATAAACGAACAGACAAAATTTGCCAGTGAACCATTATTCAAAACACTCTTCCCACAATAGCAACAGAAACGCAATTACCAGTGCAAACATTACACATGCACCAAATAGTTCTTACACAGATTTTAGTTGTAGGTTAGTTTTAAATCTGCTAGTTATATATATATATTAAAAAAAAAAAATATGCGTGCGTATTTGGATGATGTATGAGGTATGTTGTGTGAATGCATATTGTGTGAAATATTGAGTGGAATGCATAATTATAAAAAAACTTAATTATAAAAAACCATATTTAGGTATACATGCGTGCGTGAATGCCGGATAGGAATGTTGTGTAAAAAGTGAATATTGAGTGGAATGCATAATTCTAAAAAACTTAATTATAAAAATCGCTTAATTTTAAATTATGTTAGTTTAAATCGTTATTTAATTTAATTTTTAATTTATTTTTATATATTTTATTTTGACTAGTTAATTGTAAAGTAAATCTCCCTCCAACAACAGAGTTTAAAAATTAGACCCCCCAAGTGTTGTGTCCATTGTAAGGAAAATTTGCCCTTTAACAACCCAAACACGTGTTTTCCCACCCAGCTAACCATACCCCTTGACCTAGTTTAAGAGTTTAGTTTTAAATACAGTTAAAAACACCAGTCAGTGTGTAAAACTGAATTTGCTC
>JAAEAF010006812.1:59458-94948 GCA_011037195.1 Triatoma infestans
TCATTTGTTCCTTCCTTCTGAAATTGCCATTTTCTATTTATACGATATTTCATGTAAATTTGTATGTCAGTGGCACAGATATGACGTCATCATATACGTAGTGATAATTCGTTTGGCCGCCGCGCCTGCCCTTTCCTTACGGAACACACCAGTGAGGCCCGGCACCCCCAGGCGAATGTCACCATTTGACCACAAGCGCTTAAATGATACAGGGAATAAATTGTAAATATTTATGACAGTTGGGTCTGTTGAGAATTTATCCCGGAGAGCATTAATACGCTTAATGGAGTATGTGAATATAAATGACTTATTATTTTTTATCTTTTATTTAACCTACTAAATTAAAAATATCTCCGCTTTGTTTAGATGATATTTATCTTAATGAAGTAATGTAGATACCATATAATTATACATAAACTTATTGCAAAATCTTGAATAATACAATATTGAGTGCGAACGAATTAAATTTGCAGGTGCTAAAGTCCAAGGTAATGAGCAAATTGAATGTGTCAAAACATATAAATATTTAGGTCTAATGATGTGCAATAGTCTGAAAATGAAATACGATATTAAAGAAAAAGTAAGTAAGGCAAAAGTAGGAATAAATATGATGTGGTGGGAACTGTTTGGCAATTTAAATGTACCGTATCATTCAAAAATTAGAGTGTTTGATTCGACAATTAAAAATGTAATTAGTTATGGGTGGCGTTATAACCGTTACGAAGAAATTGAAAAAGTTGAAAGATATTTTATAAAAAAAATGTTTAAATAACCTCCAAACACACCAAATTACCTCACATATTTATAGACAGGAAGAAATTTAATTCACATGTACACACTTAAAATTCATTTTGATTATATTATAAAAATTTTAAATTATAAAGATAATAGATTGTGTACAATAGTAGCAAAGGAAGTGATAAAGCAGAATTGGTCATGGTTTAAAGAGTGGGGGGAAATAGCTAATAGAATAAATTACAAATGAAATTTAAACTTGAACTCCTTGAGTTCCTGGAAAAAAGATTTGTACAAGATGTTAGAATTGTACAAAGAGAACTTTATTCAAGATTGTATAAAAAAGGCAGCAGAGGGGACCCATCATGGCTTGTACAATATATTAAGTAAACCAATAGATTACGTCAATCAAATCAAACAAACAAATAAAATCAGTTTAATAATCAAATGTAGAGGGGAACTTTTAAACTTAAACTACAGACCATTTGACGTTGAAAAAATTCAGCTATGTTCACTATGCAACTTAAAAGTAATAGAAAATAATTATCATTTCCTAGCAGTTTGCCCTATTTTGAAATCATTTAGAAAAAAATATTTAAACAGAGAAAACATTTCTAAAGAAAAACTGATTGATATATTGAATGGAGAAAATTTGATAGGTTTGTGCAATTTTGTTGAGAAAGCGGAACGTTATAGAAATTATTTGATTTCAGAATTTAATTATTAATTTTGGGCTTGCTTCCTTCGTTTTTGTTCTTTAAAGTATAGAAGTTGGTTATTAGTTTTTGTTATTATTATTACTTTTTTTTATGTGTATTAAATTTATTTTTTATATTCGTTTGGAACTTTCTAAACTAAAACTCCCGGCAGACGGTACAATGTACCATGCTGTAATTTTCTTATTTTATATATCAGTGTATGAATTGTAAATATATATTAATCAATCAAGAGATCTAAAAAAAAAAAAAAAAAAAGTCCAAGGAAGACCAATCCGCTCCCTCGAAATAAATATTACATTACGCGATCAACGGTTAGCTAAACCGGGAAATAATCTGGTTGAAACATCATGTGACTTTGTCTTAATGCAATTTACATAGTTATAATGGACTGTTTTCTTCCATTTTGGAATTTATTTAATATTTAGTGATTTCAATTTTTTATAGGAAGGACCAACATAAACTGTAATAAAACGAAACTTTTGAATGAAGATTAACCATCCAGCTCCTTTAAAACCCTCATCATATCAATTTTTTTCGAGCTTCAAGTTTATAGGCATGTAGTTAGTATACCAAGTTTAAAACTCTTTAAGAGTAATATAAAGAAAATTGCAGAAAAATGGAAAAAAATAAAAATAAACGTGAAGTTAAATCGCAATTTAGGTTCCGTCAAACTCAGAATTTTGGCAACTATTTAATTTTTATTCATACTGTACGGATCAAAGAATCGTATAATAGATACCATTTCAACAGGAAGGGTAGCATTACCCCTCCCTCGAAACCCCTTTTAAAATACATTTTCCTAGTCAACCTTAACTTTCTCGATCAATCTCTGGTTAACACAGTCTAGCAAGCATGCCTAGAGGTGATAGGTGGCGACCCCTGCAGGAGCCTATGAATTCCCATTCTGGCTTCTCGCCTTGGATGAGAATATGTAGCGGTGGTAGATTGAGCAGGACCTCCAAAGCAGCAGGTTCTCATGGCTCCTTTGGCACCCAGGCATGCTTGCCTTTGTATCCCACTCAGCTTTCCCTCCACCCCCTTCGCAGAGTCTTGGTCCAAATAACCCTAGTGTAAAGTGGTTACTTTAAGGAGGGCGAGTTGGGTATTCGCCACATTTAGTAAATTCAAGTCGCCGGGTATGGATGGTCTGTACCCGGTACTGATTCAGGAAAGTTGGAACATGTTCGGTAGTACATGGGTAGAAATACTGAGGGATAGCCTCAGTTCGGGCTATATCCCTCGGGCTTGGAGAGTTAGTAGGGTCGCGTTTATTCCCAAACCGAGAAAGTTGGACTATTTAGACCCTAAAGCATATAGGCCAATCAGCCTGGCATCCTTCATGTTGAAGGGCTTAGAGAGGCTGGTTGACATTTTCTTAATGGAGGATTGCGACATAAAGAGTACCTTCCATGGGAATCAGCACGCCTACTTGGCGGGAAGGTCAACGGAGACTGCGCTCCATAATTTGGTGGGGAGAATTGAACGCACGTTGGAGTCTAAAGAGTACGCACTGGGCTGCTTCTTCGACATTGAGGGGGCTTTCGACAGCGTGGCTCATGATAGAATCAGAGTGTTATTGGAGGAGAGGGGAGTGAATGGGACCCTGGTTAGATGGATAGGCAATCTCCTGACTTCGAGGATTGTCTATTCTCGTTTGGGAGTTGCGGAGAGAAGGGTGAAAGCCAGTAGGGGCTTTCCCCAAGGTGGGAGTTTGTCTCCTCATTTGTGGTGCCTCATCGTTGATGAGCTACTTTGGGAGATGAACCGTAGGGGATTTTACCTGCAGATGTATTCCGATGATGGGGTAATCTTAATCACAGGGAAGCATCTGAGTGTGGTGAGTGACTTGATGCAGTCGGCGTTATCTTACGTGGAGCAGTGGTGTGGGAACTATGGCTTGTCCGTTAACCCGGACAAAAGTTCTTTAGTTCTATTTACTAGGAAGAGGAAACTGGAAGGGCTTAGGAGACCTAGGCTCTTCGGTAAGGAATTGCAAATTTGCAGCGAGGTTAAATATTTGGGGGTCCTCATCAACAATAAGCTGAATTGGCGGGCCCACATTGAGTATATTTGTGAGAAGGGGCAGAAGGTTTTCTGGCAGTGTAGGAGATTAGCGGGTAAGACCTGGGGAGTTAATCCCCGAGGTATCCATTGGATTTACGAGAAGTTGGTGAAGCCAAGGATGCTGTACGCATCTGTGGTGTGGTGGCCTGGCTCCTTGGTGGGGAGGAATAGCAAGAAGCTGTTGGGAGTACAGCGCATGGCCTGTTTGGCTATTACTGGCGCGATGAGAACGACACCGACGGTGGCATTAGAGATGTTGTTGGAGCTAATCCCCCTACAGTATGTGGTGGTGGGAGAGGCAATGAAAGGGTACCTCAGAATGAGGTGCAAGGGAGAATGGGTGAGAACCTTCCGGGGGGATCACACTAAGATCGAGGACGAAATTTGGCGAGTGAACCGATTTCTGCTATCCAAACTTGATGAGACGAGCAAGAAATGGGGATTTGAGAGAGATTATGAGATTACGATTGGCAGTATAGGGGATGATAACCTCACGAGGCCAACGGAGTCGGGCAGCGGTATTATTCGCTGCTATTCAGATGGCTCTAGGCAGGAGGGTATTGGCCTGTCGGGGCCGGGAGCATGGTTTCAGGAGTTGGATAGAGGGAGTTCGGTGGCCTTAGGTGGTTTGGCTACTGTTTTCCAGTCTGAGGTGGTGGGCATCATTGAATGCTGCCATCTTGTGGGGGAGTGGCTAGGAGAGTTTAAGGAAGTGCGGATCTTCTCTGATAGTCAAGCCGCACTAAGGGCTTTGAGTAAGCCGTGGTGGAGTTCGAAATTAGTGGGAGAATGTAGGAGAAGGCTTAACGCTTTGGCTCGGAGGGGTAAGGTGCATCTCTATTGGATACCCGGACATGCGGGAATAGAGGGCAATGAGAGGGCGGATCGGCTGGCCAGGGAGGGATCGTCATTACCATTTTATGGTCCTGAACCAGCCCTGGCCGTTACAAAGACGTTTCGCGACAAACAGATTAGACTTTGGGAGACGAGAGCTTTGGAGAAACGCTGGGGGGACATGCAGGGGTGCCTCCAAGCCAAAAGATTTATAAAGGCAAGCAAGCAGGGAATCTCGGAGTATCTCCTGTCTCTTAGTAGGACGGGTTTGAGGACCTTGGTAGGAATAGTGACTGGACACACTTGGGTGTCCAGTCACTTGTTTAACATAGGAAGGACACGGAGTCCCATTTGTCAGAATTGTGATGACGGAGTTAGGGAAACGGTGTTTCACTACCTATGTCAGTGTCCCCGTTTCGCCGGAATTAGGTTTCGTATATTTGGGAGGACACCACTCTCGCAGGATTGCCTGAGCGAGTTGGAGTTTGGGGATATCTTGAGATATTGTAGATTAACCGGCAAGTTACCGGGGGAGATTAATTAAGGGGTTACGGGGGGTATCGGGGGGATAAGAGCCACATAGGCTTAGGTCCCGCGCCTTTTTGGGCACCCGTTTTGATAATAATAACCCTAGTGTAAACCCAGAGGGTGAGGCTGCGGCACAAGCCCCATAGAAGAAATACAGAAAATTTCATACGATTGCAATACTTCCTCTTGTCTTACGTTTATATTTCTTTTCCTTATTTTATTTTACGTTTATGTTCTGCAATCATAAGTGGGATTATGGGAAGTAGGAGCATCTCAGTTAGCTTGGCAATCTGATATATAGCATACCAAATGTTTTTCGCTTTTACTTAACCTTGGTATTGTCTACAAATTAAACCTTCTGAAGGTGTTTAATTTGGTTCAAAAATTTTAATTTAATTAAATACCTAAAATTGATTTGGATTCAAAAATACAATAATAGAGTTCTTCCGCAAATTTCGAAATTGGAAATAAAATCCATCAAGGTGAGACTTGATTCATGCTAAGTTATAATAACTAACATGCTAAACTATAAGATAAAAACAGCACAAGAAATTCTAGGAGTAAATAGATAAGATGACATTTTGATATCTGTCAAGAATGAAAAGTGGAAGAGCTATGTGAAGATTAACGTAAGTTCAACAGGAAGACCGAGCTAAACTCAGTGTGATTAGAGACGAATTTTAGGCTTAAGCATTTGAAATGATAAGCCCACAAATAATGCATGGAAATTAGGGGGATAACCCGGAACAAGTTATTGGTATGAACCTTTATGTGATTGACACGCAGACATATAGACATCCACCTAAGGCGTCAGCTCAGCAGCATCTCCTACTACAACTACCTTTTATATTACACCCTACGGAAGTCAAGACCCGTCTGTTCACCTCTAGCAGAGCCAAAGAAGGGTAATTCAGGGGAATGCTCCACCATCATAATAGCAAAGGACTTTTCTACCGAATATTATAGTATCTTCAACCTTAAAGAAGGCAACACACTACCAGACAGCTTGATCTGTTACGCCGCTCCACTCGTTCTTTTTAAGTTTAACTGTAATGCCATTGCAGTATTTTTGCTTTAATTATTTACCCCAATGTAGTTCATTTTTCTATCTCTCATTCCCATACAAAATTCTATTACATATAAAATGCATGTACAAAAGAGACAGTAATAACATTTGCTTCTATAAATTTTTTTATTGAAATAAAATGCTAAATTAATGTTTGCATCGATTTTGATGTAAAAAATTTCTTCTTATACCAAAGAAAGAGAGCTTTTTGTTTTACTGCTACAACAGGAATAAATTGGAGTAACAAATTGAAAATGTAATCCTGTTTTTTTTTTTTTTTTTAGTTACGCAACTAGAAGTTAAAATTCTAAATTTCATAAAAATACGAGTATTTTTAACTTTTTCAATAGTATAGACAATGACAAAAAGTTTAGTTTGTATGCAATGGACTTGGAAAAGTATAAAATGTAATTGGGCATCAAAATTAGAAATTGACATAGAGTTGTTTTATTTATAAGATATCTTGTTTTAAGAGTCATGGTAGCTTATTGGTAGTGGCGTGGGTGGACTGCTAATCTATAATATAAAGAGAGTATTGGGTTCGATATTTGGTCTGACGTTCGTTTCATATTCTACTAAATTAAGAAAGGATATAGTGAGATATCTACCATTCGTCTATGTCCATAATAAGTGTCTTCTAGTTGGATATAAAGCCCTCATGAAAGAAGAAAATTGGTATTACCTCATTCAGATTATTATAAAAAAAAATCTGGTGTGAAATATTTTCATGAGATTTTCTTATAAATTGCTTGTAATCTATAAATTCTCTGTAAATTTGAGCCCAATGGTAACGCGATAGAAATCCACGCTGAGTTCCCGGGTTCAATTCCAATGCTACCCTTAGATTTTCTTTTCATTAGAGCCACTGCAATATAATTTTGTTTTTAAATTAAACTTAATGTTATACAATGTTGCTGTAGGTTTCCTCTCCAATACTATGGACAATATTCTCTTCGAGATTATTGTATATTGTTTTAACGGTTTTTTTATTCTTATTTTTATTTTTACTTTCTCTTACTCCTAATAAGAGGAAGTATTGTAATCGTGTCAAATTTTCGATATCGAGTTTTCAACGATATATCCCCTGCTTTTAGAAAATGGTCTGTGCGTAAGTGTGTATGTGTGTGTGTGTGTGTGTGTGTGTGAACAGCATAGCTCAAAAACGACAAATCGTAGGAAAGTTCAAATTTGATATTCCGTTTAGGTAATCAACACCATGGGATCCGACAGTAGTCTCCTGTCAAAATTCGTCAACCGGAAGTACCACTTTACTGAATGGTTTTTTTTTTTTCACTTTCTTGCGATTTTCTCATAAATCGCTTCGACGATTTTCTTCAAACTTAATATATCAACTAAACATACAAAAATCAACAACTTTTATTTGAAACATTTCTCTGGGAAAATTCATTTAAGGGCACTTTTGGGGGAGAGTTGGGGTTAGGTTTTCCTCTTAAGTGCTATTTCAGTTTATTATACAATTCTGTCATCTAAATAATATTAAATATGTTGTTGAACTTTCAAGTTTGAAAAAATCGGATGATCGAAAGTGCGTTTTTACTGAAATATATGTTTCAGTTTTTGTGGTATGTTCTCGAAAACGGTTCCAACGATTTTCTTTAAACTAGGAGTGTGAACTACACAATATAAAGAGCTACAACCTTTAGTCCCCTGAGGTCAAAAAAGTGGTTTTTAAAAAATGGTCTGTGTGTGCGTGTGTGTCTGTTTGTGAACAGCATAGCTCAAAAATGAATAAACGTAGAAAGTTCAAACTTGATATTCCGTTTATGAATCACCATGGGACCCGACAGTGTTGTTCATTTTTCTTTACTACTCCTTTACTGGTTGGATTTTTTACTTTTTTGCAATTTTCTCAAAAAATGTCTCCGACGATTTTCTTCAAACTTGGTATATCAAGAAGTATACATACATACAAAGAGCTACAATTTTAATTTGAAACATTTCTCCGGGAAAATTTATTTAAGGGCACTTTTGAGGGAAGGGTGGGGATAGGTTTTCCTCAAAAAGGGCTATTTCAGTTTATTATACGATTCTGTCATCTAAATAATATATTAATTAGAATTAAATGTGTTGTTGAAATCCCGAGTTTGAAAAATCGAAAGAACGGAAGTACGTTTTTACTGAAATGTATTTTTTAGTTTTTTCTGGTATTTTCTCGAAAACATCTCCAACGATTTTTTTTAAACTAGGAATATGAACTCATGTAAAGAGCTACATCTTTGATTTGAAACATTTCTTTGTTGTCACACTGTCTGAAAAACGCATCCTGAAGATGGGCGAACGCCCGAAACCGGTCGATGACCACAAAATGAAGCAGGCTACCATGGAAATGTCTATGACGCTATCAGAGTTGATTATACAATTCTACCGTCCAAACAAAATTAAATAGAAATAAATAGTTGGCCAAAATTCCGAGTTTCAAGAAAATTAGTAAACCGGAAGTGCGCTTTTACTGAACATTTTTTTTCAGTATTCAACGAATTTCATTAAATTTGGTACACAAAATCTAAAATTTGTCAATTACAGTTATGAAAACTGGAGTAAGTGAAAGTTGTGTGAGTGTTTCACACCAGATTTTTTTTTTTTTAATTGTAAAAGTGGCTCATTACTCTATTGTCAAATAAAAATATCATCTGTTTTTACATTTCAAACAATAAAACAAAGAATTACGTTGTAATTCTATTAATGAATGTAAATTAATTAATCTTGCCAAACTTTTTTTTTTTTTTTTTTTTTTAAATACAAACCATAAAAACTTACCATAAGTGCGAATTAATGAATAAACACACGCACACACACCACACACCTATATACATACATTATACAATCAAAGCCACATTAAACAATTTTAATTACTTTTGTTCCTTTGTTTACATTTTTCTCTTTTATAATTAGTTCATTTTATTTTTATTTTTATTTTTGGAGAGTAAATTAAAATTGTTTGCTTACAGATTTGAAATCTACTAATTATGTAATTCCTCAATTCCTTGTGCCATTCATGGTTTACATTAAAAATTAATTGTACTAAATTAATGGGAAAGGTCTAGTACTTATTTTATTTAATTTTTTTTTATTTTGTTTCTATTATTAAGAGTTCAGGAATTTTCTTGTTATTATTTCTACGTTACCAAAATATTACTTGCCAAACTTATAATACTAATAGTACTTCAATAACATTAATACTTTTGAGTAATGTGACAATAGTATGCAGTAATATACTATTGTAATCATTTTACTGCTTAATTCTGCCTGTAAAAATTATCCATATTCAAAATTTTATCCATTTCAAATTCAAAGTGTCCCAATTATATCAATTCTCCATATTTCCCATAATGAAAGGAAATCAATTTTTATTGGTAAATAAAAGATAAATCCTTTTAACTAAAGACGGAAATCAAAAAAATCTATGGAATTTCCCATTGTTTAATCACACGAACCAAATATTATTGCAAATATAAAAATAAAAATGTCTCATTAATATAATAAACAATAAAGATGTAGAAACTTGTGAATATTATCAAGCCAATGTTCATTATATAGCGTATTCTATAGACCTAGTGAATATGTAATAATTTTAAATACAAATGGTAGAAATGTAATTGCTAAATGTTGTAATCAAATTCATTTATTTATTTATGGGTAATGTCCATTTTTACAAATGAAAAAAAAGCATTAATAATAAAAATAATGAGTTACTTCTAATAAACACTGAATACATTAAAAATGATATTATGAAGTATGAAAGAAATAGAGTAGAGAATAAAATAAAAATGTATGGGACATTAGAAATAATTTCCATAGCAGAATTTCATAACTGCACCCCTCTCCCAAAAACCCTCTTTTATGACTTTACCAGGAGAAAAGTTTCAATTAAAAGTTGTAGCTCTTTATATTGTGTACTTCACATTCCTAGTTTAAAGAAAATCGTTGGAACCGTTTTCGAGAAAATACCAGAAAACTGAAAAATATATGTCAGTAAAAACGCACTTTCGGCCATCCGAGTTTTTCAAACTTGAAAGTTCAACAACATATTTAATATTATTTAGATGACAGAATTGTATAATAAACTGAAATAGCATTTAAGAGGAAAACCTAACCCCCACCCATCCCCCAAAAGTGTCATAAAATTAAATTTCCCAGAGAAATGTTTCAAATAAAAGTTGTAGCTCTTTTGTATATGTAGTTTATATACCAAGTTTCAAGAAAATCGTTGGAGCCATTTTTGAGAAAATTGCATAAAAGTAAAAAAAAAAAAACAATAATTAAAGTGGTACTTCCGGTTGAGGAATTCTGACAGGAGACTAATGTCGGATCCCATGGTGTTGATACCTAAACGGAATATCAAATTTGAACTTTCTACGATTTGTCGTTTTTGAGCTATGCTGTTCACACAGACACATACATATACACTTATACACAGACCATTTTCTAAAAGTAGGGGACCTCAAAACGGATATTTCCTGTGAAAACTAGATATCGAAAATTTGGCACAATTACAATACTTCCTCTTACTAGGAGTTAGAGGAAGTAAAAATGAAAAAAACTAAAGGAATTAAAATGGTATTCCTCATCTAATTATAATATTGTTAATCAAGTATTATTGTATTTAATTGTATTAATTAACCATTGTAATCTGTTGTACTTAAAAAATTATAATTATAATAATAAACAGAGATTGTAAAAAAAAAAAAAAAAGATTTAAAATGTTAGCTGTAACCCAGATAATTGTAATCAAATAGATAGCAATGTAAGCTTAGATAATAGAGAATATGATTTTTACGTCTTCAATGAATTTTAGTCTAAAAGTGGGAGAAATTATAGATATATGAATATTGCAAGACAGCATGACGCACAATCCTTATCAACATAGGTGGCTACTAATACTGTAACAATTCATGGAAATATGCCTTTGTACTAGTAAACAGTTCTCATAGAATCTAATATATAAACAAATGTATATGTAAGTAGGGTAATTTGTTATGTAAGGATGGACACGGCTGTTTTATAAGCACAGGTTTAGATACGACTTACTATGTAACATATAACATCTTGGTCACTAGGTCAAGTTTATAACTTTTCTTTCAAGTACTGTGTATACTTGTGTAACCATTGTAATTATTTGCATAAATAAATTCAATTTTTAAAAAATGCTTTCGCAAGTCGAAATCCATAACTTGTATAGATGATAAGCTAGAAATATTCTTTTTGCACTTGAAGTCAGGTGACATCAAATATGTATTTCAAAAATTTGATACGATCGCAGTAACTTTCTTGTCCAATATAACGGATGTGAGAAGGAGAGAAAATTAGTGAGAAAGGATTTTTGAGAAATAATCAGCTAGAATAAATGCTGTACACTGTATAATGAAAGTGGGGCACAAAATTGCAAGGACTTTACAATAGAAATAGAAGTTAAGTAGCGAGTGATATATATAGAAACAGACTGGCTGAGTGATGAAATAGAAGGTTGCTGACTCGTTGTTAATTGGTGGTTGTTAACATTTGTAAAACTGTCCTTGTAGGACTAGCTCGGCCTCTGTATACACAAAATCTCCCACTCTAGTCTGGCCTAAGTAGCGAGTAACTAGATAGGTAAATTTTGTGCATCTCTCTTCGGATCCTATTACATCCAGCAGTAGGAGTAAGTAAGAATGTCTTTAACGATAAGCTCTCTATGTGTATTCGAGACTAATTTGGAAAGCATTACACTGAGCGATTTTTTTTTTTTTTGCATTTGTAAATAAAAATATCAAAGTCCACTCCAAGAAGATATAGCACTGAAATGTAATTAGTGTGGATGTGTTGTATGTTTGTAGTAGTAGCTTGTGGCGTGAGCGATTTTTTAAAGGGCTTGTGAGTATATATGTTTAAGAGAGAAGTATCAGAAATAATCAAGAGATCACACTGTTTTTAAAATAGATATACAAAATGTATTCTCCAAGTGAATTTAAGTACTTTATAATATCACAATTATTATACTTATTGATATACTGAAACTAGTAGAATAAACTAAATGTTTTAACTTATAACTGGCACTGATGTTTACTGGTAGAATGTCTAGTTCAAACTGTCTTGAAAGAATGCCTTCTAATTGTTAGTTCAAATCTTCTCCATTGAGAAGGGCAAAACACAATGCTACTAAAGTTCTGTGAACTCTAAAAGACAAAGCTAACCAAATTCAATGAACTCTTCTGTCATGGTGGTCTTCTACCTGAATAGTCCCTTTTTGCCAGCGAATGTTAGATTTACTTCATAATTTCAAATTAAATATATTTCTATATTTCTGGCATCCATCACATACCTAAAAAGAAAAAAAAAGATGTAATTTATTGAAATGTAAATTTGGGTGCATCATAACGATGCAAAAGAAAATAATGTGATTCTGTTAAATTTGCGAAATTGAATTTCACGAGAAATACATGATTCATAATTCCAAAGATAAGAAACAAATGTTTTTTAATGTATTTAATTTATTTAAATAAAAAAAAAAAAAAAAGCTTGTTTATATATGTGTGGCAGATTTTACAATATTGGTCTATTCCCTTTAAACATGAAACATGATTTAATTTCCCCAATTAATGGAATTTTATATATTTTGTATTTTACATTTTTGTTCAATAAAACGTTTCTTTAGTTGCTTTTGCATAAGTTTTTCTTTAAGATAACTTTTTCTATAATTTCCATATTCTTCACGGCTCTTAAAGCAAGAATGTTCCAACGATTGCGAGGAACTTGTGTATAATGCTGGTCTACCAAGAGTGGCTACACTATACAGAACAAAATGATTATATAATCGCAAGAAGTGATGCAATTCGCGGCATAATGAAAATGATTGGAAAACTTATTTTTTTCCTACGTCATGAGTTTATTTATTCAGCCATTCTATATCACGCTGGTGACTGATGTTGTTCGTTTAGTTGGAAATCCAGGAGGTAGGTCCATGGGAACAATCACAGAACCAAACAACTTTCACCGCCTTGAATAAAAAATGAATTGCCTTTTTTCAATTAGCACGGCAGCGAGGGGTGAGTAAATAATTAACGCCAAAGTGTGGAACTGATAATTTATATTTTATTTAAAGATTTCCTTCAAAGTTAAGTGCTCAGCAATCTTTTAATGGTTACCTGGTAAAATTGTAAGAAAACAATTTAAACGACTACATATTATGCCAGTATAATCTTATTGACTTTTGCTAATAGAATTAAAGCAAATCTCAAACGTTCTAAATCAATTTCATGTTGAGAGATAAAGTTACAAATTCAACAAAACTTAAGTAAACTCAAACCAGTTTGAAGCTTACTTCAAATATAAACTTTGATTTATTGGCAAACCAATGCAAAGAAAAGATACACTCGTTTCAACTAAAACACTTTTGCACACTTAGTTACAAACTTGGAAATTTTGAACAACACAGTTTCCTTTTATTTCTGAAAAACTTTCGTGCAATACCATAAATGTGAAATACTTTTTAAGTTATGGGTATTTCATAAATCATGAAAATTTTCTTTCAAGCGTTCATGGAATAATTATTCACTAAGTTATATTACGAATTATTGATTTAATTAATTAATTAATTAATTTTATGGATAATAATTACATGTGATTTAACGTCTAGAAGCACTGCTTCACTGAATAAATATATAAGTGAGTCATAAAAAATGATCGTTTTTCTGGCAAATTTAAATACAATTTTATTTTATTTAACAATTTATTTTAATATTCAAAGTATACACGGTTGTGTTCTATGGTTTGTTTCCATCTCGAGGCTAGCTGCCGAATTCCTTCGCAATACCACTCTTTGGGTTTTGAACGGAAGAATTCTGCAACTCCATTTTAAAGCTCGTTTAGAGAATTAAAGGTTTTTTCTTGAAGATAGTGCGCCTAATGACCGGAACAGGTGGTAATCGGAAGGTGCTAGGTCCGGACTATAAGCAGGATGGGGGAGAAGCTCAATCCCTTGTAATTTTGAAATTTTCTTGTTTGATGTAACGAGAAGTATGTGATCGAGCGTTAACTTGTTGAAACAAAACTTAATTTCTGTTAACTAATCCTGTGTAACGCTGGACCAAAACAACATACATTCTTTCCAACTGCTCGCTATAAAGTTCCGAATCAATAGACGGACCTTCAGGAATGAACTCATAATGAATTACGCCTTCATAATTCCAAAAAACAGAAAGCATTGTTTTTTTTCTCGAAATAACCCTGTTTAGCGACAGGTAGAGCAGGCTGCTTGCATTGTAACCATTGTTTCTTGGTCTTTGGGTTTATCCAATATATCAATTTTTCATCGCAAGTGACAATCCTTTTAATGAACCGATGGTCATTGGATTTTCCAAAAGATATTGACAAATTTCTACTCACTGCTGAGCTTGTTCAGCGGTCAACTAATGGGGAACCACTCTAGCTGAATGATACACTTTCCCCAGCTTATGCAGCCCACGATTTATGGTGGATTGGGATACTTCGAGTTCTGCTGCCAACTTCTGAGTAGTTTTGGTCGGGTCAGCCTCCACGTAACCCCGTAGAGATTCTTCATCGAATGATGATTTTCCCCTCGAACCGGCTATCCTCTCAAGACTAATGTCACCGGTATTAAATTTCTGAGACCACCTACACACTGTCCGTTCAGAAAAAGCAACCTAATTTTCAAATTCCCGCACTACACGAGTAGTTTCGGCGGCTGAAAACTTTCTTTTCCAATAATGGCTTAATATTACTAATATTTTAAATTTTAACGCCATCTTCTTTAAAAAAAATATTACGACAAATCTAAAAGCGATCCAGAGTAACTTTGTTGATAAATTCATTCTCTATTTGTTTATACAAAATAAGAATATGTCAAAGTTCAACACAATATAAACGCTTTTTTTTTTCTGTAGAGGATAAAGTGCAAGTAAACAAAATCGGCCACATTTTTTTATGACTCACCCCCCCCAAAATACCTGATCTTTAATAGTTTCTATTAGTATAAATCAGTTGTGGACAGTGTAAAGAATGTTGATATACTATTATATCTTCCGATTTCTTCCTTCATTAACTTTGCTTCGGATATATAGTAGGGTGAGGATGAATAAGTATTATAAGTAATTCTCGTGTGAAACACTCACATAGGGAAGAGATTAGCTCAGTGGTTAACGTGTTGGACTCACACGCGGAAGTCTAGAGTTCCGAGTCTAGTGCTTACCCCTTAGATTTTTTTCTTTCTAGGAGCCTCTGTTCGGTAATGGACAGTGTTGTCTGTAACGAGAGAGTGCTGTCCGGAGGCCGGCAGTGCACTGAGAAGGGCTCAGGGCGCCAATGACCATAGATGTTAACGCGCCTTAAATTAAAAAAAATAAAACACTCATACGACTTATTTTTCTTGCATAATACAATACTTAAAACTTGACAAATTTCTTTTAAACTTAAAATTTTATTTATTTTGGAAAAGTTGAAAAAAAAAAAACCAGCGAAATGACATCGAAAAGAATACAAATAACATTAGAATTTCAGCATCCTCCAGAAACTTGTAAATTCAATTTTTTTCGTTTCAAACAAAAGTGATACGTATTATATCTGTGAACTAGCATTCCAAGTTTTTAATAAAGTCATTGTAGCTGTATTTTGAGAAAATTCCAAAAAAAGAAAAATCTGTGTGCACGGAAGTGCTCCGGAGCCTTCTCCTCAGTGCACTGCCGGCCTCCAGACAGTGTTCTCTCGTTATAGACAATACTGTCCATCACCGGACAGTCAGCTGCTATAGAGGTTCCTAGAAAGAGAAAAATTCAGGGCGGCACAGGATTACGTGAAACCTCCTAGGGTACCTGAAATAAGATTTTAGTAAAGGTTCCGCTTTTACAACAATAATTTTAAACATTTTTCCAAAAACAAAAAAAATTCTTTTAGTAGGTGTTCTGCAAAGTTCAGGGAACTGCAAAGTTGAGCTTCCTATAAAGTCTCATTTTGGTAAAACATTCCAGTTCTACCAACTAAACAAATCAACTAGAAAATTTGGGAAAAAAATCAAGCTTCTAAGACAATTTTTCAATTAGAACTGTATATAGTCCGTGTAAGTCTCATGTAGCAGGTTTATTAATTATAAATTATTTATAAACGTATCTACCTAAATTTTATTCAGTTTTTATCGGTCTCTTAAAAAAATTGTACATCGCATTTAACCAGGTGGATGGTTAAAGCCTTATTTTTTTGGGTAGTTTCTGAGGAATCTGAGAGGTTAAATTTTTTCTACATGCCTCTCTTGGTAGAAAATTGATCATTTTTATATATGACCTGTATTAAGTAGAGTAAGAGACCAGTTTTTTTTTTGTTTGCAATAATTTTCAGACTACTTTGGCGCCGCACCATGTTATTTAATATTATTAAACAACCAGCTGTACCCTGTCCGCTTTGTTGGCCACTAATATATATATTTGAAAGTAAAAATGTTAATTTATTTTATTAGAAATGAAAAATAATTAAGAGTGAATTGAAAGAAAAAATTTTTTTTGAATAAAAATGTTTAATGAAATACAATTTACAGAAAAAAATTGTGAAAAATAATATTTTGATTGTGATGCTTTTCGAATGAAAATTACTTTTCTTATTACAATGCTTTTTGATACACACTCACATACTGTCTACCTTCTGGGGCATATACAGGGCATGTCCCAAGGTATATATGGATAACGACTTTTTCTCGGAAACTAAGATAGCTAGAAGAAAACTAAAAAATACGTGTCCCCGTAGTATTTTTGTTAGAAATCCAAATTTAATTTGCAAATTTGTTTTGGTTCTTCGAGAAGCGAGATACAGGCACCAACTTCATTTTTTCAAATGGGGAGGTGTGGTTTTTATTTAAGAAATAGATTCCTCTATTTTTTGTTAGAAAAATTTACTTGAACGTTTTTTTTCTTTGAGCGATATTTTGCAAGTTATCATGATTCCTATAATAAATTTCAAAATGATATTATAACAGTTTTTTGATTGAATAAGAAGAAAAGTACTATTTTATTATAAATGTTACTCCTCATTAATAACAGATCTTGCTCGAACTGGCCCCCCACCATGAGAGATGCATACACATGCTTTTTCCTGCCAATTGTACCTTACGACCAAAGAAATACATCTAAGAAATCATCATTACGACCAAGAAAAAGTCATTATCCATATACCTTGGGACACCCAGTATATACAATGCGGAAGGTTTGCCAACTCGCGTGCAAGCTACATATAGTTGACCATGTGAAAAACATGGGTTTTCCAAATTTAATGCCCACACTTTAACTGATTGGCCTTGTGCTTTGTTGATGGTCATGGCAAAAGCTGAGCCGTGAAACTGCAATCGTTTAAACTCAAAAGGTGTTTCTGTTGGTATCATGGGCATGCGGGGCCGTGGAACATTTTCAAAACATTGTGGTTGCTTCTAAAACATTATTCAAATTTTTTTTTTTTTCCCGGCATGTCTATGTCCAATGCAGAGACGTGGTGGGACGATAATTGGAGAACGCAGAAGGATAATAGGAGCACCAAACTTTCAAATGCAGAATGTGAGGTGGCAAACCTGGCAAATCAAGCTATTTCTTACATTTCTGTAATTTTGTTCAATAAATGGAAAAATACACTGAATCAAATTCTCTTTAGTGTCAATCAAATTGTAGAAATTGTTTGGCAATGTAAACCATTTTATGGTTTCATCGACTGGTATTTTTCCATCTCCAACATCTAATAGCTGTTGAGCGAAATGCGTTGCTGAAGTATCATTTTGTAGATGTACACGCATATTAATAGTTAAAACTTAGTTTGCTGACATGTGTCCAAAAATGAGAAAACTTTATGAACCGGACTGTCTTACTGATTGACGGACGTGCACTGTACGATAGCGACAGAGACAGAAAATAAAGTGAGACACTTTATAGGAAAGTAGTAGGGAGGGGGTAGTTGAGCACTAAACACGCACGTGGAATATTAGAAACTGAAATACCAGTAATAACTATATAAATACAAACAGTATTCGAAATATATGCGAAAAAACGGATTTTTTATATCTTTTGAAAATGTGTATAAAAAAAAAACTATACCTTAGCCTCAACAACAATATAAATTTGACCACATTTGAGTCATTAATTCTCGAGATTTGCCATTACGTACAACGGGCATTAATTTTTATATATATAGATAAGATTATTTTTTTTTAATGTTAAATATATATTATATAATTTAATTAATCAATTATTCCAAAGCGCTTTTGTTTATAATTATTCACTATTTGTTTATAATTAGTCAGGATATTTGTTTAAGTTATTTGTTGTATATTTGAGATCAGTGTACGAGAATAGTCTGTGCTGAAACTATCAAAAAGTAATGTTATTTATATGTCTAGTGACATCTTGACATTACATACATACATACACATAGAACGTTGTTGGTCTCTACGTTTCAGCTTTCTAGAAATATGAAATATTAAGCTGAATATGACATAAAACACAATTTATAACGCAATAACTTTTTATTACATCACAGATATTTAGTAAAATTTTCAAGAGTTGCAGTTAGCATTATTTAATGTTTAAATATTTCAAAATGTTTGGTAAAGGCACAGATTTTTTTATTATTTTTAATTTCTCTTATTACAGAAATTGCAGCTAATGGGTTTTTTTTAATTAGATTTTCGAAATTGATTTTTTTTTTCACCGAATTCTTAAGTTTTGAGTTTATTTTAAAATGTTTATTGCGAATGGAAAAAGTGCTTTGTGTATATATAACTGTGTGTGTGTGCATGTGTCAAACATGGTATTGCGTTTAGGTTGTAACAGCAATCAAAGAGAAGCTCAGCAACCAAAGAGAGTAAAGACCAAAACCCAAAACCACTCTCTCGGTCTGGAGTGGGAGAAACTATATAAATATAGCGTCGGACAGGCCATAAAAACAAAGTTGAATTCAGTTCCATACATCCAATTACTACGTGTCATTTTCATAACATTCTACCTTAAAACATTTCTCTATTGTAAAGTCCAGGCAGTTCATTTAATATATTAGTTAACCAGTGTTAACCAAGTCTTCTTTTTATATCATTAACCAGACCTAAATTCTCTCCACCTAACTCATCCATTATATTGGTGGCAGCGGTGGGATGATGTAACAGCAACCAAAGAGAGTAGAGAGCAAAACCCATAACCACTCTCTCGGACTGGATTGGGAGAAACTGTATAAATATAGCGTCGGACAGCCCATCTAAAAACACTGTTGAATTTAGTTCAATACATCCAATTACTATGTGTCATTTTCATACCACTCTACCTTAAAACATTTCTCTATTGTAAAGTCCAGGCAGTCTGTGTCTCTTAATTAATATATTAGTTAACCAGTGTTAATAAAGTCAATCTTATTTCATCAACCAGATAAATTCTCTCCACCTAACACATCCATTATATTGGTGTTTTTGGGTTCGTATCCCACCGCTGCCACCAATATAATGGATATGCTAGGTGGAGAGAATTTGTCTGGTTGATGAAATGAGATTGACTTTATTAACACAGGTTAACTAATATATTAATTAAGAGACACGGACTGCCTGGACTTTACAATAGAGACATGTTTAAGGTAGAGTGGTAAATAGGTAATGACACGTAGTGATTGGCTGTATTGAACTGTCTTTAACTGTATCGAACTATATTCAACTGTGTCGAGCTGTCTTTGGTTGCTGTTACAATTGCAAGAAAGTCCCTTTAGGGATCACTAGCGGAACCTGACCAATGTTAACCACTATACATCCATCAAACGAAAAGTGCAAATACAAAATGTTTTTTTCAGTTTTTGAAGTTTACACAAAGCTATTGCTTCTATTTAAAATATTATTTTCAGAAAAATATATTTTAAGGCTACTTTTACTCCTTGGTAAAAGGGTTAAAGGGTAAAAGGGAAGTATTGCGATGGTGTCAAATTTAAGAATTTGAGTTTCCTTTGGAAATATATGTTTTGGATTTACCTGGGTAAGAAAAAAATGTTTTTAACGAATAGTGTCGCTCTCTGGAGATATGCACCGCTACTTGTAAGATCTATTGTGCCCCTCGGAGCTTTCTCAGAGCATTGCCGGCCTCCGAATAGTGCTCTCTAGCCAGAAACAACGCTGCCCATCACCAGACAGTGAGCTGTAGAGGGTCCTAGGAAGAGAAAATCTAAGGGTAGCACGCTGGTTCGAATGCGAGATCACCGCGTTGATAGCCTAGCGCTCTACTACTGAGCTAATCCCTTCCTTCTCCCTTGGCTTAAGCCAGTTAACTAAGGACGGATACCCTAGTTTGTGTACTGAGTTTGTCCTTGACTTTAAGGTTAGAGTGTATACAGTTTAAGTGTATTGTGTACTGTTTTGACGAAGTGCATGGAGTACTGAGGTGTGATAACCCGTGGGTTCGCTACTTCCCAAGTCTCTGCATGCAACAGATACCCCTTGCAGGCATAATATATATATATATATATATATATATACAGGGTGACCAGAGTTATATGCTCCACCCACTTTTTTTTTAAACGGCGGGAAATTTCGAAAAAATAGAAAACACGTATTTAATCATTTTTAGTCTAGTTTATTTTCAGTGATTGATCCATTTTTTTATACCCCAATATCCCGAGATACAGCATCCAACTTTTTTTTTCAAATGGAACATTATATTTTTTTTTGCATATTTTTATAGTAATTGAGCCTCTAAAAAAATAAAAAAAAAAAAATTAAAATCGGTTAGGTTTTTCAAAAGTTATGGTAATTTAAAATATGAAAAACAAATTTCAGTTTAATGTCAAAATTACCTTATTTTTTTTTTAAAGAAGCTGTTCAAACTGGGCACCATCAACGGATAGGCAAGCCAAAGCTCTGGACTCCCACGCTCTGTTTGTAGCAGCACTCAGGTGGCAAAGTCAACATCTAGGCAGGCTAGAGTTATTCGACGTTCCAGATCTTCGACTGAAACCACGGGATTAAGGTTACTGTACCTTAATAAAATAATTTGAAAAAAAAAAGTTGTATGCTGTATCTCGGGATATTGGGGTTTAAAAAAATGGATCAATCACTGAAAATAAACTAGACTAAAAATGATTAAATACGTGTTTTCTATTTTTTCGAAATTTCCCGCCGTTTAAAAAAAAAGTGGGAGGAGCATATAACTCTGGTCACCCTGTATATATATATGTGTGTGTGTGTGTGTTGTGTGAACAAACGATCTAGAAAACGAAAAATCGCTGATATTTTCAATCATCATGTTCCATCATGATATTTCGTTTAGACACTCCACACATCTGCAATGCAGGTTTTTGGCGAAATCCATCAACCAACGGCGTTTTTACTGATTTTTTTTTTTTATAAGTTTTTTTGCAATATTCTTAAAAACAAACATTTATAATGTTATATTGGTTGTTCAAAGTTACTGGCGCATACTTTTGAACTACAATTTAGTCATTTCTAATACCTGTTTGAATAAGTACTTGTTCCCCTACCACCTCTATATTTATGTTGGTAAACAAATGAGTAAAATGAAATGTAAATTAAAAATCTCGAGTTGTTTGTACATAATTTACTAATTGAAAGATAAGTGATTCAACAATCCAGTTCCTCTATGACGAGGACTGAGTAAATAGATAATGGATTTGAACAGAAACAGTACTCAACAGGCGTTTTGTCATTATCTATACATTAGAATTATATCCAAACACCACAAGCAATACTGCCTTCATTTCTGCAGGAAAGTACATTTGGTCCAACTCATGTATCTGAAGAATTACCAAAGCTAGTTTTTCTTAGAGTTCGTTTCTTCAGCTAATGCAAATTAATAAAAACTTAAAAATTACGTCACAAACAAGGAAAGCGGATGCTAACCTAAAATATATTTGTTTAAAACAGGTCAACAGCGAATAGTGTGTGTGTTTATGTATGAATGTGTGTACAAAATATATCAAGAAAACGAAAAATCGTAGGAAGCTCTAACTTGGTATTCTGATTAGTATTTTGAACCGCATCTAACATGATAGTTCCTCCAATTTTGACGTGGAGGTGTAATGAATGGATTTTCAATATTTCGTGACTTTCTCAATACTTCCACAATTGTCTACAAAAATGCCCAACTTTTGTTTGTAACATTTTTGCAGGAAAATTTACTTGGAAGGATTTTGGATGAGCCTATTAATTAATCTTTCTTCTACTGTCAATTTAGTGTAATATACGAGGTGTGTAAATTAAGTAATGAGACTGATTTTCTAGTGTTCGATCTGGCAACACTGGAGACGCGGCGCGTGCGTGGTAGGGCAAGTAAACATCTTATACACGTCCAGTGCAAATTTGAAAATGCTAGAGTTGTTGCACTGTCCATAGTGACTTTTTTTGTGAGCAAGGTTTTTTCAGTGCGTTTTAAAAATGGGTGACATCAATTACGAGCAACGTTGTGCTATCAGGTTTTGGGCACAGTGCAACGGAAACGTTTGAAAAACTGTGCCAGGCCTATGGAGACAATGTTTTGTCGAGAGCACAGGTTTTTAGGTGGTTTAAGTCGTTTGCAGAAGGAAGGGAATCAATTGAAGACGAGCCTCGCAGCGGAAGGCCTTCATCTTCAAGAACCGACGAAAATGTTGGCAGAATCCGCGATCTCGTGCGTTCAGATCGTCGTTTGACAGTCCGAATGATCGGCGAAGAGTTGAATTTGACTCACACAACCGTTCATCAAATTTTGACTAATGAATTGGGGATGAGAAAAATTTGTGCAAAAATGGTTCCGAAAAATCTTTCACAAGAGCAAAAAGACATCAGAAAGGAAAGGAGTCTTGACTTTTTGGGAGCAATTGAAAACGATCCCAATTTTTTGGAACGTATTATTACAGGAGACGAGTCTTGGGTGTTTGAGTATGACCCAGAAACTAAGCGTCAGATCATGCAGTGGCACACTTCAACCTCTCCAAGGCCAAAAAAAGCAAGAATGAGCAAGTCAAAAATCAAATGCATGCTGATTTGCTTTTTTGATAGCCAAGGAATCGTTCAGAAAGAATTTGTGCCTCAATGCCAAATGGTAAACCAACATTTTTACCGAGAAGTTCTTGAGAGACTTCGAAAAAGTGTCATGCGTGTGAGACCAAACATCAAAAACAACTGGGTGTTGCATCACCATAATGCTCCGTGTCACACCGCGATTTCTATTAATGAGTATTTGGCCAGTAATAACATTCCTGTGGCTCCTCCTCAGCCTCCTTATTCACCCGACTTGAGTCCATGTGACTTTTTTTTGTTCTCCAAATTGAAAAATCACCTCAAGGGACGTCATTTTGGAACATTGGAGAATATTTAAACAGCCGTAACCGACCAACTGAAGTCTATTCCAGTATCCGAGTTCCAGCACTCTATGACGAATGGAAGAATCATCTTCAGCGTTGTGTGTCTTCCCAAGATAGTTACTTTGAAGGGGACAATGTTGAATTGTAATTTTATTTGAATAAAAAAAAGATAAAAAATCAGTCTCATTACTTAATTTACACACCTCGTAGGTGTTACCATCTGCATAATATTTAATTACCTATAAAAAGCTGCATAATTTATAGGTTGCTAAAATTTCGCGAGTAAATAAAATCGTTTAATTTTGATTTTATTAATTTTAATTTTAATTGAATCCTTGGAAATTATCTTGACATCATCTACAACTATTTTATTTTTAATTTTTTATTTTTTTTAAATGATCAATTCTACATATATAATATCTTAATAAATTTATTTGAATTTTTTCAAGAAAAATCGTATCAATGAGAACGCGACTCCATTGTTATGTTTCAGTTTTACATATTTTCTCTAAAATGGCTCCAACAATTTTTTTCTTTGCATACGCTTTAAGTTCTTGGGGCTGGAAATGTATCTCTAAATTTTAAAACAGTATTTTTAGGATTGACGGTAGCGCTGGTTTGCAAGAGGTCTGCAATGAGTTTACCTTGTATGTCTTATATGTATATATTTAGAACCTTGTATTTTCTAAAAAACAAAATGTGTAATATTCGATTCCCACCAGCTTTATCTGTAATATTAAAGGAAACCCCTTTCGTTTTTTGGCGTCCCGCGGGTATTCCTTCCAGCAAGTAACACCATGACATCTCCAACATTCACACTGTAAACGTATATATATATAAAAGCGTACTATATATATATAGATATAAATATACGTATATAAAATAATATAATATATATATATATAGTATATATTTTATTTCCCATTGACAATTTTTTTTTTTTGTAGTGGTTAGCCTACTGGGCTGCCACGTGGAGGACTCGAGTTCGAGTCCAACAGTGCTGCCCTTAGATTTCTTCGTACTGCTCACTGTTCCGTGATAGGCACTGTTGTCTGTAACGAGAGAACACTGTCCGGAAGCCGGCAGTGCACTGAGAAGGCTCCGGGCACCAATGACCATAGATGTTGACGCGCCTTAAATTTAAAAAAAAGAAATGTATATATATATAAATAGATATAGCATATATATATATATAAACGCGTAGTATGTTAGAAAATCACTCGTATTTATTGGATAGAAAAGCAAGTATAAATACGAGTCTAGAAATACTTATGCTCATATAAAATATATATATGTATATATATATATAATATCGAGCTCGAATGAGGCTAGCTCATATCTGTGCTTTTATCAGGCGAATATATATATATATGGTTTTTTCAGGCGAACATAACGTTTATCACATTAGTGACATTATGTCACATTAGGAGGAATGATATTATGCACTTGTCTAATTTTGGATGTTTTAAGTTATAACTCCCTAATAGAATATATTTTAGATTTTGTTGGTTTGTAGGCTGTTAAATTCTTGTTTTTGCTGTAGGATGGTTTAAATCCAAAAAGTTTTTGAACCACATTCAGCCTGTATTTGTTTTATTTATTTTATGTTATTTTAATACAACATTTATGACGTTTCGGCAATGCACTTGCCATTCTCAAACAGTTTTGTTAAAATATATTCATATCTGTAATAAGTATACATTTTAAGTTTATATTATAAAATATAGGATACAGTTATATGTATAAATGATTTTTTGAAAAATAAATTTTTTTGATATATATTATATTATTGTTCACAAATTAATAGCTTACCTATTCTATTTCTGTCTTGTGTTTAAATTAATCAGTTTGTTTTTTGGAAATGCAAACATTGTTGTTTTTTATTATTTTTTTTTTTCCTTTTTAATTTTTTTTTTCCTTTTTAAGTATTATGATTGTTAAATGAAATATGCTAGTATTTTATTAACCATAATTTATTTCTTTTTCAGCGTCATAGTTAATTTTTCCAGCCACGTGGTCGTCAGTTAGATTTTTTTAAATTTGTATTCTTACTAGCAGATTTTTACGTAAAATTTTATTATATATATTTTTTCTGCAGGCCTAAAGAGGGAAATAGCTTTTTTATATTATTTGATGGCTATTTTTTATACAAAAAGAATATAGAGGTTACTTACTGAATTCTAGAGTGGACCCGCTCTAATTAGTTTCTTTTAGGCAACTGTTCTAAGGGAATTATTTTTAGTTAAGGTTGCTTTTGAATAATGGAGACAGTGTGGTGCTGCATTTTTTACTTATGTGATATATGCGATTATTTATATTTAATTGTTACATTTTAGTTATTTCTCTATATGTAATTTATTGTTGTATTTTATAACTTTTTAATTATTGTGTTTTTTTTATAATTTATTTAAAAAATAAAAAAACAATTATTTTTTTATATTACGTTGGTACATAGCTGGTGTTTAGGCAATCTGTGTTAATGAGGTAAGAGAGTAGCAGGTTATTAATGAATGTTATATAGTTGCTATATGTAATTTTTCAAATTATTTAACACATTTTTGTATATTTTGGCTTGTGCGCCATCTTTTCGGTCATTGACTATTTTCCATTTCTAGAGTAAATTTAATTTTTGGATTATAATTATTTAGTTTATTGAACAATTTAATATAACAGAGTGCCATTTAGCATACCTTACTAATAACAAAATCAAAACTTACATATCCAATCATAAAGATAAAGAAGCAATAGAAAACACCAAAGAGGTTGTATACTCGATATTTTGTGAATGTAAATTGCAGTATATAGGACACACAAAAAACATTTTAAAGAAAAGAGTTGACCAGCATCGAAAATCCATAAGACATAAAAACAATGCAGAGACAGCTCTCATTAAACACTGTAAAACCACAAACCACAATTTCATGTACGATAAAACAACAATAATAGAAAGAGAAAAAAATTTAAACAAAAGAAAAACGTTAGAAGCTATACATATAGCACTAAACGAAAACAAAATAGTCAATGACCGAAAAGATGGCGCACAAACCAAAATATATAAAAATGTGTTAAATAATTTGAAAAATTACATATAGCAACTATATAACATTAATAACCTGTAACTCTCTTACCTCATTAACACAGATTGCCAGCTATATACCAACGTAATATATAAAAAATAAAAAAAAAAATTATTTTTTAAATAAATTATAAAAAAAACACAATAATTAAAAAGTTATAAAATACAACAATAAATTACATATAGAGAAATAACTAAAATATAACAATTAAATATAAATAATCGCATATATCACATAAGTAAAAAATGCAGCACCACACTGTCTCCATTATTCAAAAGCAACCTTAACTAAAAATAATTCCCTTAGAACAGTTGCCTAAAAGAAATCAATTAGAGCGGGTCAACTCTATAATTCAGTAAGTAACCTCTATATTCGTTTTGTATGAAAAATAGCCATCAAATAATATAAAAAAGCTATTTCCCTCCTTAGGCCTGCAGAAAAAATATATATAATAAAATTTTACGTAAAAATCTGCTAGTAAGAATAAAAATTTTAAAAATCTAACTGACGACCACGTGGCTGGAAAAATTAACTATGACGCTGAAAAAGAAATAAATTATGGTTAATAAAATACTAGCATATTTCATTTAATAATCATAATACTTAAAAAGGGGAAAAAAATAATAAAAAACACAACAATTTTTGCATTTCCAAAAAACAAACTAATTTAAACACAAGATAGAAATAAAATAGGTAAGCTATTAATTTGTGGACAATAATATAATATATATCAAAAAAATTTATTTTTCAAAAAATCATTTATACATATAACTGTATCCTATATTTTATAATATAAACTTAAAATGTATACTTATTACAGATATGAATATATTTTAATTGAGAATGGCAAGTGCATTGCCGAAACGTCATAAATGTTGTATTAAAATAACATAAAATAAATAAAACAAATATAGGCTGAATGTGGTTCAAAAACTTATTGGATTTAAACCATCCTACAACAAAATATAGAATATATTGTTTTTCACCCATCTAAAACAGTTACGGAAAATCTGTTATATTTCGATAGCCAGCACCAAGCGAAATATATTATTTTTACTTTTATGTAACTAATGCGTTATGTTAACCAAACTGGACAGGCGTATGTCAGGAGAGGTCTAAGGAGAGTTTTATAGAGTAGTGTGGTGCAGGAGTGTTTGAGTGGTGTGTTTCTGTTAATGAGTGGGTAGAGTTGTTTCAGTCGGGTGTATGCTTGTTGCAGTTTAGTGTTAAGGTGTAATCTCCAGGTGAGTCTTGTATCAAGGATTACGCCCAGATAACGCACTCCTTGGTCTTTTTGTTTCCAGGGAATTTGCTGGTTGTCAAGTGTTAGTAGGCGAAGGTCTTCATTCCGAAACCGCCGGAGAGCGAAGAATTTCGCTTCAGTTTTAGATGGGTTTAACTTTAGCTTCCATCGGTGAAACCTGCCAGATATACAGTCTATTGATGTTTGTAAGTCAGTAATGCTTTCGTTAATGTCTGTACTGGATGAGGCTAACATGGTATCGTCCGCGTAGGTAGCTAAGGTCGCTGTAGTAGGTTCAGGTATGTCTGAGCAGTAGAGGTTGAAGAGTATTGGGCTCATGATTGCCCCTTGTGGTAGTCCCGCTAGTATTTGTCTTTCTGTACTGAATGTATTGCTGAGTCTTACCTGGAATGTTCTGTCTTGTAAGAAGGATCCTATTATTCCCTTATTTTAAATATATATATTATAATACCAGTAAATTTTTTATTAAGAAGAAATTTTATATGAAAAATAAAAAACAAATTGTTAATCTACTTTTCTATTTATTTACTTATTCTTCTGTTTTTCAGTTTGTTATTTATTTTAAAGAATCGTAACGTTTTTTTTTATATTTATTTTATGATTTAATATGTATAAAGTGGTAATGTAAATAATATATGGTTAGCTTAAACCCCTTGTTACAAATTGTTTTTATAAGCAAGCAATAAATAAATATATAAATAAAATCTCTACCTATGGTGTTGTTCACTTCTTACAAAGTGCCTGCTATTATTTTGGCGCTTTTGGAATTTATCATTGGAGCGTCATTTTAATGATAAAGGTGAAAACGTGAAATTTGCTTTGAATCCATTCACTTTATACCTTCATCACTTTTGCTTCTTATACATTGTATTCAGTTGTCAAATAAATTACTAATTAAAAAAAAAAAAATTAATTTTGAACACTAAATAATTAATTAACAATAATAAACTAAATATTGCACTAAATATTTAATTAACAATAATTTTTTTTTTTAAATTAAAATTATGAAACGGTTATGGCTCAAGAGCAATATTGTATTATCAGACATAGTTTGGAGTTATCGTATATATAAGAACATAGAAATAGTAGTAAACATTTTCAGAAGAAGTGTTTCCAATTGCCAATGAACACGCCAGACTATTATTTTTATTATTTCCATATTTACATGTACAAAAAACTAACTTAATTCTGATATTTCTGTTTACATGAACCAAATTACATAGAAAGCTATCTGAAATTACCTTCATATAGTTAAATATTTATTATTATAATAATTAGATGAAATCTGTTTTAATATCATGTAAACATGTTTAATGATTTTCGAAAACATGTGGTAAATGAAATGTTAATATAGAAGATGTATGAAATATAAAAAAATAATAATATTTATAAAATAGAGTTATAAGCTTGTATGTAACATAAACATAACATAAAACAAAACAAAATTGTTTTCATATATGTTTATAAACATATTTGTGTTGTTTTCTGTCATGTTTGTGTTACATAGAAGCTTGTAACTTTAGTAAAATTTGTATATATATATATAGAAATAGAGAGAGAGATATTTAAACTGATTAATTAAAATATTATATTAATCAGTACATGAAGTACGTGATTTATTACTGGCTGATTAAATTTGCCACGTTAAATCTATATGCAAGTAAATGGAATACACTATATCTCTCTTTAATACCTGTAGATATCCAATTTATCAAGTTGCATTTATACATTCAATTACGCAGAAAATCATGAGCAAGTATTGTACGGAAGAATTAAATTGGCCACTGGCAAGCTGACATACAGAAATGAGCATAGATAACAATTTTTGCAAGTTTTAATAATAATTCCTGTAATGATAATCATTTATTATCATTGATTGATGTATCAATGATCATGTTAAGGACAAATTTTCAATTATGATGAGATTTTTAAGATTATTTTTAAATAAACAAAACAAAGATTTCTTTGCAACAATATTTGTAGGCCATTTCATTTTCAATAATATAGATTTTTAATAATTATTTAATTAATAAAACAAACTCGCTGCAGAGTTGTGATTTAATATTTAGCAGACAGAAACAACTTTATTATACATTTACAAGCGTAAATAAATAAGTGCTGCCCAAACATACACAGCGCATTTATCAGTGAAAGCAGGGACACCGCGTCCAAGTGTGCCAGGCATAAGGGCGGCCAAATTTATGTATTTTTTAATTTGATTAAATTTATCAAAATATTTCAAATTTTACAAATATAAATAAATGTTGATGTTAATTTTTACTTTTCTCTAACTATTGTTAAACCAAATAAAATATGTTTGAAGATATATTTCTGGCATCCATCATAGTTTGCACCATTTGACTCAAAATTTTCTGGAGAATGTTAAGGGTTGAGTTTCCATACGAAATGTTGGTCATAACTGGCATCTTATGGAAGAATGTTCATACCAAATAATTATTTTAATCCAAATTATTTATATTATAATTCTTTGCCCATATTTTCTTCTCATTCTCCGACGTGCCGATACTGAGAACATGGATAAACGTCCTGATGAAGGGCGAACGCCCGAAAGCGGTTGAAGACCACGAAAAGAAGCAGGCTATCATTACGAAAAGTATCTCTGATACTTTCTAGCTCTACAGACCCAACTACAGCCAAAAACATAATAGCCAACTTACTCAACTTACGTTGACAAATACTGAGCATTTAAAAAGGTAGTACTTGAAGATCAAGAGGAATATTTTACAAGAGTGTATAAAAAACCCGTTACATCTGAATGTGCAGCTAATTTTTTCAAAGAAAGGGGGCGTTGAAATGCAAAAAAGTTATTAAGTCATGGATATGTTGCGTAATCGATGAACTGGCTTCTCTCTTTGTACTGAAGAACTGCGGTCTAAGGATCTAACTTTGCCATCAGTTCGTGTCGTTAATTTGTTCTTACATTTTCTTTTTGGCAAGCCTTCATTCGAGGGGTGGGCGCCAAAGTCGCTAGGGGACAGAGCACCCCCCCCCAGGATCAATATAGAGAATTCAATAAATAAATTTATCTGTATGCCATAATGATAAAAACCAAATTTTATAGTCACAAAGAAGCAATTAACAAAACCAAGCACTATTTGTTATAGTTTCTTGAAATGAATAAAGTAAATCCAACTGTTCAAAGCAAATGGAGAATGCACTGTTAATTCCATTCGACAAAGGTCCTCAACATAGGTGGTAGAATTGTCGGTTGGTCTCGTACACACTAAATCTAGTGATCTCAGAGGCCAGATATTTGTGGCCAGACCCCAGTGCGGCCAGGCACGTACAAACATTCATACCTACGTGCGCGCACGCATTCTCAAACAAGTACTCAATGGTTATCAACACAAGTACAACACATAATATACATCACATACAGTTTTGTGTATGTAGAGACCACTTCCAACTTCCCACCAACCCTAACTTCGTCTACAATGATTCAACATTATGTTTCTCCATCCTTTAGGGCTACTGAATTGTACAGAAGTATGGTAGTCCATAACATGAACAATAGTTCACCAGTTTGCTGTCGCACGTATATACCATACATATGCTCTTAAAACTACACAAACTAACAATATTTGTTACCCAACATTTTCTAACAAATGTATATATAATTCTTCTATGACTAGGAAAGATATTATTAGGAATTTATTATTTTCCCAGTCTTTCTAATACCTCTTAATTATTATTAGGTATTTGATTATTTTTGACTTAAAGATGGTATTCAAGTTATATTGCAATGTAAATCATAAATCATTATGCAAAATGGACAACATAAAAGAGTTGTTCAGGATTATTTTATTCATTGAAAATTCTGAGCATTCAACTTCGAAGGGAATTTTGTTTTTATTATCGCCAGCTTCTGTTGAAAGTCAATTTTAACACCTTTACTAAAAGGCAATTTAATTTTAAATTGCCTTTCAATGACATTATTTATTATATACTAATTTTTACCATAATTTTTGCTCATATACATACTTCTGTAAACCTTATAACCTCCCCACATATAATCAACCAGTGCCATATAAACATATAGTTAAATTCATCTCCTACAAAAACTGATTGCAAAATTTATTTTTACAAGGGATAAAAATCCGAAACTGGTAAGAACCAATAAAATGAAGCGTGAGAATATGACGGATCATAGGTATCAAAAAGTAATGTTAACCCTTGTATTTTATTGTAGAGAATCAGATCAGGGATGTTATTGTTGGAATATTTTAGAAATATTATATTCCATTTAACATTCATATTTCATCTGGTATTTTATCCGTCATAGCATGCATATTCATTTTGTTTCTGACCGGTTTCCGATTTTCATCCATTGTCAGAGAAAATTCACTAAGTTCGTGAAGAGAGTTCACTTCAACCGTAATGTTTCTGTTATACTCATACTTGTTGGTTTGTTGGCTGCATATATGTGGGAGGTTATAAGGTTATGTTACTATGTGATGTGTTGATGACAAAATAGAATTATTATAAATTATGGAAATTAGAAATTAGAAATAGGTCATAAAAATAGCATGTTTTGAAGAATACTTTATAACTAAATTAGTGTTGTTAAGTATGCTCAGTGTTTTATCAAGTCATTTTTAATAAGTCATTTCAGGAGTATATTGTACTAATAAGAGTAGATAAATTTCAAAGAAAGGCAATGCAAAGTTTATGGACAGTCAAAAGCTTGTACAAGTAATAAATAAATGTGAAATACAAGCAGGGTTAATACAAAAAAATATGTAAGTAAATTGATATGTAAAGAAGGTTGGAAGCAATCAACAAATTAGAGATGATATTAAAATAAATCTCCGAAACTGGTCAGGAACAAAATGAATATGCATGCTGTGACGGATAAAATACCAGATGTTAGCCAGCATTGCGGACCTATCCACATATTCATTCATATTTCATACAGTCACTTTCCTTTCTTAATTTTAAGGATGATTAAATCCGCTAATATCTTATATTATTCCGTCTTGGTGACTTTATTTTATATATATATAAAAGCTCATGTAACCCAAAGGTAGTAATCCTGATACTCTTCTTTCCACGGTCGATATGTCAAGTATGCCCGTACCATACTTACATGATAGCTAATGATACGTCAATTCTTGGTTGTTCCCATAAACATCCTGCATCATCAACTCGCAATCTAAAGGTTCACTTCACTGAAACCAACAATGGTTATTCATTAAATGGGGGAATTAAAATCAGTTGGACCTACGTAAACCATATTCCAGATTTAAATTTCTGACACTACTTCAACGTTAAAAAAGTGTTAATGTGATTATTTGATAAACGAGCATAACTTAACTCTTAGCAATAACTAACTCTTAATTTACAAAAAACAATACTTAAAACATACCATCCTATTTAAACCCTCCGAATCATCTTAAATTCTTTCCATTGTTTCTATACCCATAATTCTTACAAATTTAAAATTTTCATATGTCCAAGAAAAAAGCCCTATTCCAATACAAATATTTACAAAATAGGAATAATTTCTAAATTTTTCATATTATATTCTTATACGTGAACTTGTTTTCCTTGCGAATTAATCCTACTCGAAGATGAAAGTCAATGGCGTCGTGATTTTACTTTCTCTTACTCCTAGTAAGAGGAAGCATTGTAATCGTGTCAAATTTTCGATATCGCGTTTTCACCGGAAATATCCGTTTTGAGGTCCCCTGAGTCCAAAAAAGTGGTTTTTAGCAAATGTCTGTGCGTGTGTGTGTGTGTGTGTGTGTGTGTGTGTGTATGTGAACAGCATAGCTCAAAAACGAAAAACCGTAGAAAACTGAAACTTAATATTCCGTTTAGGTATCACCATGCGATCTGACTGTGCGTTATCTGTCAAAATTCCTCAACCGGAAGTACCACTTTACTAGTTGACTTTTTTACTTTTTTGCGTTTTTCTCAAAAATGGCTCCAAGGATTTTCTTTAAACTTGAACATCAACTACACATACAAGGAGCTACAACTTTTATTTGAAACATTTCTCTGGGAAAATTGATTTAAGGGCCCTTCTGGGGGAGGGGTGGGGTTAGGTTACCCTCTAAAGTGCTGTTTCAGGTTATTACACAATTCGGTCATTTAAATAATGTTAATTAGAATTAAATTATGTTGTTGAAATTCCGAGTTTGAGAAAAATCGGAAAACCGGAAGTGCTTTTGTTTTAACACTTTACTAAATATGATTTTTTCACTTTTTCGCGATTTTCTCAAAAATGGCCCCGACGATTTTCTTGAAACTACACATATAAACTAAACATTCAAAGATCTACAACTTTTATATAAAACATTTCTCTGGGAAAATTCATTTAAGGACACTTTTAGAAGAGGGGTAGTGTTACAGCTTCCTCTAAAGTGGTATCATACTTGATTATATAACTCTATCATCCAAATGAAATTAATTAGAAATAAATAGTTGGCCAAAATTCCGGGTGTGAAGAAAATCAGTAAACCGGAAGTGCGCTTTTACTGAATAGTTTTTTTCAGTTTTCGACAAATTTCATTAAATTTGGTACACAAACTATAAAATTTGACAATTATAATTTTGAGAACTGGAGTAAGAGAAAGTTGTGTGAGTGTTTCACACCAGATTTTTTTAATTAGTAAATTTGGAATGTCATTAATGAGTGATTTCTCTAATCTAGTGTCATTTATTTATACATTTATAAGATTTATTAACTTAATTTAATTTTTTTTAATTTATTATAGGTAAATACTAATATGCTTATAACAGGTGTAAAAATATCAGTAAAGAAAAAAAATAAATATCTAGTTCAAGAGTGTTTGGGCACGATAAAGTAAACAGCGTCACTTTTTTTATCTGGGATAATATCAAAACTTTTCCTGAGCCATGTGGAACAACAAGCTC
The DNA here is from genome assembly GCA_011037195.1 of Triatoma infestans. Lineage (NCBI taxonomy): Eukaryota > Metazoa > Arthropoda > Insecta > Hemiptera > Reduviidae > Triatoma > Triatoma infestans. The sequence goes on from JAAEAF010006812.1 coordinate 93,953, forward strand.
TTATTTGATTGATATTGAAACCTTTTTATTTTTTACTTGGTTTCTGGGCCAGCAACCTTCTCTGATATAGTAAATATTTGTTCACCTTACTCAGTTGATTTTTTTATTTGTTTATTGTAATTATCGTTGGGTTAAATAATAAATGTAAGAAAATAATTTTATACTTTTTTCTAACTTCTGTGGAAACTCTTTGGATTTTCCAGCCTCACGCTTTTGTACAAGTACGACTGCGTTATAGAATAGTGGGGGGGGGGGGCTTATAGAATAAGTGGGCTGTTTTTTGTCAAACCCAAAATGAATTGTCAGGCTAAAGGAAGAGATAACAAGCTGAAAAAGATTAAACTAGAAATTATTTCCCATTCAAAGGTGAAAATCAAATTTAATAGCAATAAGCCGAAAGGAATGGATTAGTTCAGTGGTAACGCGCTCGACTACAAACGCTGAAGTTCGCAGATTTGAGTCCAGCGGTGGTGCTTTTAAATTTTCTCTTCCTAGCAGTCTCTACAGCTTACTGTCCGGTGATGACAGTGTTGTTTGTAACAAAAGAACACTGTCCAGAGGCTGGCCGTGTGCTGAGAAGGCTTATTTATTAAAAATCTTTCTTTTTGCCTAGCTGATTTTTTTGCCTAACTTTCTTTTGTTAGTTAAATTAAGATTAATTTAAAAAAAAAAATAAAAAAATAATATTCGAATTCTGCCCTTCCAAGTTTTTAATGACATTCATTCTCCGTTGATTATGAGAAGGAATACATGCTAATTATGTACATACTAATTTATAATACGTGGATGAATCCGCAATGCTGGATAACATCTGGTATTTTATCCGTCGTAGAGTATGCATATTTATAGTTTTCCAGACAATGGTCAGGACGAAAATGTTCATCCATCTTCAGAGCAAATTCACTAAGTTCGTTTAAGAGAGTTCACTTCATCTTAATGTTTCTGTTACACTCACACTTGTTGGTTGTATATATGTGGGTTGGTTATAAGGTTATG
>JAAEAF010006813.1:0-28436 GCA_011037195.1 Triatoma infestans
CCCCTCCCATCTCCCAGAGGTGCCCTTAAATGAATTTTCCTGAAGAAATGTTTGAAATAAAAGTTGTAGCTCTTTGTATGTGTAGTTGACATACCAAGTTTAAAGAAAATTGTCCGAGCCATTTTTGAGAAAATCGCAAAAACGTAAAAAAAAAACTAGTAAGGTGGTACTTCCGGCTGAGGAATTTTGACAGATAATGCACCGTCAGATTCCATGGTGATACCTAAACGTAATAGCATATTTCAACTTTCTACGGTTTTTCGTTTTTGAGCTATGCTGTTCACATACACACTCACAGACCATTTGCTAAAAACCACTTTTTGGGCTCAGGGGACCTGAAAACGGATATTTCCGGTGAAAGCTCGATATCGAAAATTTGACACGATTACAATATTTCCTCTTACTAGGAGTAAGAGAAAGTAAAACATCTGGTGTGAAACACTCACACAACTTTCTCTTACTCCAATTCTCAAAATTGTAATTGACAAATTTTATAATTTGTGCACCAAATTTAATGAAATTTGTCGAAAACTGAAAAGACTATTCAGTAAAAGTGCACTTCCGGTTGACTGATTTCCTTTAAACTCGGAATTTTGGTCATCTGTTTATTCCTAATTAATTTCATTTGCATGATAGAGTTGTATAATCAAGTATGATACCACTTTAGAGGAAGCTATAACCCTAACCCTCTCCTAAAAGTGCCCTTAAATGAATTTTTTCAGAGAAATGTTTTATATAAAAGTTGTAGTTCTTTAAATGTTTAGTTTAGATATGGAGTTTCAATGAAATCGTCGGTGCCATTTTTGAGAAAATCGCGAAAAAGTGAAAAAACAACTAGAAAAGTGGTACTTCCGGTTGAGGAATTTTGACCGATACGCACAGTCATATCGCATGGTGATAAACCATAATGGAATATCAGTTTCAGAACAGCTTAATCTACGGTTTTTCGTTTTGAGCTAATGAGCTGTTCACAGCATACACACCACACAACACACAAAACAACACACACACCAACACACAAAGAAAAAAACACACACACAACACAAAAACAGACCCATTTGCCTAAAAACCCTTATTTATGGCTCCAATAGGGACCTCAAAACGGATATTTCCGGTGAAAGATCGATATGAAAATTTGACACGATTACAATACTTCCTCTTACTAGGAGTAAGAGAAAGTAAAAATGAAGTAACTAAAATAATGCAATCGCGACTGATTTTGGGAAACTCACTTTCATCGCAAATACATATTGAGAGATCACATATAAGAGGAAGTGTGGTTTTTTGAAACTAGACCAAAGAATAGAATTATATCATAAAATCTGTATATTTTACTGAAAAGGCATTTTAAAGAAAAATGTAACGTATTTAATAATAATGATACGTCTATAATTATTTATACCAAGTTTCAACATAATTGCAGGCGTTTTCAGATACATCGGATTAATCTGGGGGGAAAAAAAGTCATTCAGTACACTTGTATAAATTTTTACCGAAATCTTGGCAGAATTTCAAGTAGGTATGGGGGATTCCGTTTTTTTTCCCCCGCTTTTGAGATATTTCGTCTTACTCACACACAAACCTGAAAATCCCGGAAAGTTCACCTTTCTTTAAGTAAACGGTGAGAAAATCGCAAAAACTAAAAAAAAAAAAAATTCCGTATAGTGGCACTTCCGGTTGAACGATTTTTACGAAAACCTTATTCTGAGGACTCCTGGTAGCACTTTAAGAAAACTTAAGGTATCACAAGTTTGAACATTTTAATGATTATTCGTTTTTGACACACACACACACCAATTGCTAAAAGCCAATTTTTTGTACCCAAGGGATAAAACAACGTTCCGGTGAAAATTCGATGTAGAAAATTTGAATGATTACAATACTTCCTCTTACTAACAGAAAGAGAAAGTAAAAAAAAAAATCTGGTATGAAACACACACACAACTTTTCTCTTACTCCACTTTTCAAAATTGTGATTGACAAATTTTATAGTTAATATACCAAATTTAATGAAATTCGTCGGTGTTTTTATGGAGAAAATCGCAAACATTGAAAAAACTGTTCAATAAAAGCGCACTTCCGGTTTACAAATTTTGTTTGAAACTCGGAATTTTGGCAATCTATTTATTTCTAATAAATTTTGTTTGGATGATAGAATTGTATGATTCAACTATGACAGCACTTTAGAGAAAAACATAATCCCATCCCTCCTCCAAAAACACGCTTATAACTTTAACAGAAGAAATGTTTCAAATAATAGTTCTAGTTTTTTATATGTGTAGTTCACATGCCAAGTTAAAAGAAAATAGTTGGAGTGTTTTAGAGAAAGTAGTAGAAAACTGTAGCTGTAACTTTTTGCATGTGTAGTTGATATACCAAATTAGAAAAAAATCGTTGGAGCCATTTTTGAGAAATTCGCCAAAAAGGGAAAGAAACCTTTCTGTAAGGTGGTACTTCTAATTGAGGAATGTTGACAGATATAAATATAAAATGCACGCAGACCTTTTCTAAAAACCTCTTTTCTGGACCCGGAAGATACCAAAATGGATGTTTCCGGTGTAAACACGAGATTGAAAATTTAACACGATGTTAGAAGTAATAGAAATTACTAAATAAAAGAGTTTTGACAAAATTTATCCATTTGAGTATAGTTAAGAAAAAGTGACCTTTTTGACAATAAAATTTAAGTTATATAATTTATAATTATTTCAAAAAAAGTTGGTACTGTTACGTAAGTTCCATAAGGAATCATTTCTTTTAGGACCAATGAAAGAATAAATAAACTAGGCTAGAAAATGATAATCTAAGAAACATCTATATACGCAGCCATAATACATATCACACCACAGCTTCCAGGAAAATAATTTTTGAAGGTTATTATCTCATGTACCGCCAAGAAAGTCACCCCCTCCAAACAATTCAATTTCATTTCACGAAATGGGCATGAGTAATATGTTACGTAACAGTGTAAAAAAAAAAAAAATTAAAATAATGCATTAAAATTTCAAAATAAACTAAATGTCTAAAAAATACACACTTTTTAGACCAGCAATGTAATATAGACACCAGAATATATTTATTACGAATAAATATAAATTACAACAAGAACCGGCAACATTACTCACTGCAATTTAGTAGTAAACTCCTGGCAGGATATAAAAAGACCAAAACTTAAATGTTTATATTAGAAGGGGTAGCAACCATGTTGCCAAGTTTCATTTACGTATATCGATACATCGATAAGAGTGCTAATCGACTAGCAGTAGTGAAAATAGTAAACACTTGGAGCGTTAGAACCCAAGTCTTTCACTTTGTAATTTATTTTAAATAAATGGTAAAATAATTATTTTTATTCATATTTTTCAAATAGCATGCCTTTCCTTTCAAGTTATATTTTCTTAAATATTTTTATTAAATTAATGATGAAATTTAACTAATGATCTATTATTTGAATTCAAGAAAAATCATATCTCATACCAGTATGGATGTCAGGCTTTGAGTTAATGAAATATATTATATTCTTTAACTTTTAAGATTATATAATACGTTTAGATTGTAATTTGTCATATAAAATCATTTAAATAAATTATACCATGGATTGTTATCGATCTTAGACAGAAAAAATGTATTAATAACAGAGAAGACAACTTTGTGGAAATAGGACAGAAAGGAGAAGTTATGTATCTTTCATAATTAAGTTAACAAATTTCTCGGTAAGTTATATTATTAATCAGGTAAACAAGAAAAAGTAGAAGAATAGGTCTTTCTTTAATTTACAGAATAAAAAAAAACATACAAATATAAAATAATTTTTTATCAAAACAGATTAATTAAAATAAAATTTTTCATATTTAGGATTTGAATATTCTTTATTTTTTAATTATTAATATATTAGTGCAACTTTATTCTTTTTCTGCCCGCTAATTAAGTGTTTTATATAGATAGATATTTATTCTTTATTATCTTCTAGTGTCTATATTGTAAGTTTTTATGAGATTTAATTTATAAGTACATTTTTGTTTACTCAATTTTAATCTTTTCACATTGCTTTGTGTATATTGAGATATATATATGTAAAACCCACTCTCTGCTAAGGCTAAAACTTATACTTGTATTATTTCAGACGAAATGAACTTTAGTAATATTACCTAATAAGTTTGTTACAGCATTACAAGATATTTTGTGGCACTTTTGAGATTGTCCTAAATGCCATGCTTTTCCATATGCGTTTGTAGTTCGTTCTGGACTGCACATAAAATATTAATATCGCCTCATGTATAACTACTAATTTCATCTTAAAATCATTATTATAACTAATTATTACATATTTCTTATACTCACGTAAATATGAGCTGTAAAATTTCCCCTAAAATGCCACTATTAAATATTGGTATACTGCTGAATTCACAAATTATTCTCCGAATACAACTGGGATGATGATTCTCACTTTAAGAATTGTATTGTTTTTTAGAGAAAAAAAAAGTTATGGCATTTTTAATTGTTTATATAATTTAAATTAAGATTTAAAATCATAAACATAATTTAGATTTATTGCTTAAGGATATATAAAATCGGATTTGAAAATTTACCTCAACAATATATTCTCCATTACTGAATATAAATGATATCTGGTAACATTTAATGAACGTGTTACACCGTTCTGTATTAATTCTGAAACTTCAGTGTAATTGTCTATAGGATTATATTGAAATTGTATATTATGGGCAAATATAACACTCATTGGTACATGCACTGGGATACCCCATCCTAAAACAAACTATTACATTCAATTTTAGTAAATAAAAAAAAATGGTAAACGTTTCAATAAAATGGTTTAATTTTAAATTATATAAACCTTGAAAACTGCTCCATTTGGATAAACAAGCACTCGTGGATCATCTGCTGTATATCCTACAGGACAAGTGAACATTAAAAGCAGATACTTTAAGTGAAACATTTCAAAGTATACTTTGAAAACAAATATGTAATACAGTGTCATGGAATTAACATTTAGGTGATAATTACAAATACTGTTAAAGTTAAAGAAGCAAAGACAGACAGCATAAAATTCTTAACTTTTCTCTAAACTGATATCTTAATGGATAAATATCAATTATTTCATATTTTATTTGTATTTCACTAGCATGTCAAAAATGATGATAAATTTGCTTTAAATTAATTTACAGACATATAGATTATTTCCAATTTTACTATTTTACAATTACCAATCTTAATGCATTCTACTTTCATTGCAAAAGTTATTAAGGATATAAAAATCTGATGTGAAACACTACTTGTTTACTTCGAAATAAAGTAAGTATAAAAAATACAATTTTTGGGGAAATCAATATTGCTTAGAGGGCAACTCGATTACACCAAATACAATTAGATTAAGATTAACCATTATAATTAAATTAATTATTATAGATTTTTACTTTTAACATTTTAGATAAGGAAGTTATAGAACATAGTTTGCAAAAACAAGAAACAATAAAATTAATTTAAACTAATACACATTGCAGCAAGCTACTAGAATTAACAATAAATTATTTAGGAACCATAATGAATTGCACATTTGGCTAATATTTTGAGTAAAAAGTGAAAAAAAGAGGTGCTGATGAGGAGTTTAGATAGTGTGGATTATAATAGAAAGTTTGATAATATCTTATATTGCTTTTTTGAGTTAAGACATGATGTTGTTTCTTGGGAGAATTAATAAAGAAATTACAATTGTTTTATCGTTCAATTTATGTGTTTTTATTAGTAGACTATCCGAGATATGTTGGAGATGGCTAATACATGACAATGTTTCTTTACCTTATTTTAAAATGCATTTTTTAAAGATTTTTGAAGTCTGGATAAATTAAAGATATACTTACAAACTGAACTGTTTTAGATATCCTTTATCCATTATGGTATTAATAACGTTTTTTAAATTTCCAATTTTGGGAAGTTCTTTTAAATGAGCATTATATAATGAGTATTTACTTCTTATGGATGTGCTCAAATTTTTCATTTGAACAGCAATATTTGCAATTGACGGTATGTGATGTGTAGAATGGACTCCATATACATACATAAATCATAACTCAAAAACGAAAAAAAATCATAGTAAGTTAAATATATTACATAATAGAATCACAGGATATGTCATGACTCATGATAGTTTCAATGAAAATAAATCACCTGGAAATGTTACTTAACTAAATGATTTTTTTTTTTTTAGTTTTTGCATTTTCTTCAAAACAAAACTCGACGATTTTCTGGAAACTTGATGTATAACTTATAAGTCTACCAGTTTTATTTAAAACATCATAAAAAATATATATATATATATTTTAGGGACATCTGGGAACATCCTCCTCTCTAATATGCAATTAAAAGTAGTAAAAATGCCAAAATCCTAACGGTAATGTGAGAATTGCAATACCTACGAGGAAATCTTGAAAGTTTTTAAATCACACTTTTTTTCTTATTTTATTGGCCAAACAGCCATTTTGATAACCACCAACTTTGTAAACTCCAAATGATGACCAGGTATTGATAAGGCTCGATGAAACTGATTTAAGAATACAGTTCAAATGTTCTATTATAGCTGCTAATATGGTTTGGTTTTAACTAACTCCACTTCTATCTGAGAACTGTATTTTATGTTATTAAATAGCAATAGTCGAGACCATACAGAGTTTTCTCCATTCTTATTCTTCCCTATACTTGACCAATCTTCTCCCAATACTCCACTCGCCACTGTAGCCTGAATTTTTTCTTGCTAAAAATTAGGCGACAGATATTCGCTACGCTAAATTTGGAAATCTGCATGTATAAAATGGTTTTTAGTTGAATAAAGGTCATTTCTCAATTTTATTTTTTTTTTCCTTCTGAACGTTTTTATTAAAAAATATTTATTATGAAAATTACTAGCAAAAATAAAATGGGTAACACTCAAAAGGATCGTTTTCCACTTTTAAAGGTTTAGAATCATCTAAAAGTTAAATTTGTATTAAAGGAGTAAATTTCAAAAATCCCAAATTGAAAAATTTTAATGTACAAGTGAATAAAAATTGTGAAATGAAAAGGTATAATATCTCATATTTGTGGATAAACAAAAATAACAATGTTAAAATTATATTTCATGTTTAGTTAATGTATTAAAATAAATAATTTAAAAAGTTACATTCTTTAGTAATTTCTTTGCAATTATTTTTTAAATAGTTAATCCATTGTGGTTTATTACTACTATTGAACATTCCATAATAATTAAATATTTCTCTGAAACAAAAAACATCATTTATTATTAATTAGTTTACTATTTAAAAATTAATACAAATGCTCACCTGATGACTGCTTGAAGCAATTCATACCACAAACTTCCTGAATGATGTTTGTTTTCATTCAAATGGCATAAACTTTTATATAGGCATTCTTCATCGAAATTGTTGCTATTATAAGAAAATAGTAATTTAAATCAATTAATTTATTTAAACTATAAGAAACAAAGTTTTGCATTATTTTATTTATATTTACTTTTTTAACATAAGAACAATTTTACTCAAAATTTGTTCTTGTGCAATTCTAGTTGTTGAACTAAACGGTATCTTTAATTCTGTAATATTAGTGGGAAGTGCATAATTAACTAATATGCCCGAATTTGTTGCTATATTTCTTCCAGTTACCGTGGCTGGCAATGCTAATCCCATGGCAAACTAAAATGAGAAAATGTACATACTTATCAGCTATTTGTTTTCTTTATTAAATTAAATGAAGATAATATGGAATGAAAATTTACCTGGACAACACTACCTGATGGATAAACGAATCTTCTACTTCTTCTGTGACTGCTTGCTTCACAAACTAAAATGTAACTGGAAGCCATTAAAATCAGAGTACAAAATGAGGTTCTCATACTATCATGTTAGAAGGACATACATACACAGACTGTTATATGTATTTGAAACAGTTATGTTAACTAAATTATGAACATAACTGTATTTTAAAATCTTCATTTTTTCAAAACATTTATACGTTAATGGCCTTAACTGAACTAAACTGCTGGACAAAAGTTTTGCATAAAATTTTAAAACGTTGTAATTTCATAAATTTAATTTTACAATCATTACAATCTATTACTGTATCTTTTTTGTGTGGATTCGTTGTGAATGGGCTCTATTCCAAGGAAACAAAAGAGAAATAGCCAAGAAATTGAGTAAAAAGTTGTTTATTTTCACAAATTAAAAATAAAAGCTCAATAAAGTAAAAATTAATCTAAAATTCAAAACTAAAACAGTTCTTGTTATTTTTTAATTGGTATTTTTTTCAACAATATTCTGTGACACCTCCTCTTGCTCTGATAACCGCACCTAGCCTCTCGGCATTGAAGCAATGAGATTTTGAATAATCTCTTGTGAGATCTCATTCCATTCTTCAACAATCGCTATTCGTTGCTCCATGAGAGACTTAGGGTATTCCGGGCGAAGTCTGGGACGTCTTCTAATAGTGTCCCAAAGATGCTCTATAGGATTTAGGTCTGGACTTCTCGTTGGGGAAACCAAACGATTAATTGCAACATCTTGTAGGTACTGCAGGACAACTCGTCATCTGGCGTTGTCACCGACTCTTTCGGCAAATGGCATAACATATTGCTGAATAATTTCCTGAAGATACCTCTGGGCGTTTAATGTACCAGTGTCAACAATGTGTAGCTCTGTACGCCCATCAAAACTTATGCCTCCCCATATCATAATCCCACCTCCACTAAAGCTAACGTTTGGAGAGATATTAGCTTCTGCATATCTCTCCCTTTGTCGCCTCCACACCCTCACCCTTGCATCTGAGAGAACAGAGTGAATCTCGATTCGTCTGTGAATAAGTTACGTCTCCAATCTTCTACCGTCCAATTGACATGTTCACAAGAATATTGAAGTCTGGCAACTTTATGGGCTCTGGTAAGAAGAGGGCCAGTAGCGGCTCTCCTGGAAGCCAAGTTGGCTTCATTCAACCTTCTTCTAACTGTTCTACTTGAAATGTGGACATCATGGACAGAAGCAATCAAATGTTGTAAGTAGTATGTAGTATGTAAATGTTGTAGTCATTTGATTACAAATGACAAACCTGTTTCTTAAGACATTCAGCTGAATAAATCTCTCATCTGTCCGGGTTGTACTACTAGGGCGGCCGATAACTTGCAGTCAGGACTAGCTACCAGTCTCCCTATGGCCTGCTAAAATTCTTGAGACAGTGGATTGGTTCATTCGTAGTCTCTAAGCAATTGTTGCTGGTTTTAGCCCTTCCACCGTACCGCAATTTTTTCCGAATAATTACCATGAAGAGGCATTTTAAGTCAAAAATAAAGAACTGATAGGGATTAAACTTAACAAAAATATGTAGGAGAGAGAAATTACCACAAGCAGTGTATATGAAGAAATGGTGTTTGAAATATTGTGTTTTCAAGAGTTCAGAGAATTCGTCATTTCAAAACATAAACAATGCTTTAATTTCTTATTGCTCCTTGGATCAGAGTTCATTTACAACGAATGTATAAAAAAAAAATACAGTAATAGACATCATTTTGAAATTTTATGCAAAACTTTTGTCCAGCAGTTTATTTAATATCCTATTTTCTTTGCATTACATTGATATCAATTTTTGTTGTTTATTGCAAAAGAAGGGGGAAGGGTGACAAAAAAAATCTGTTGCAAACGTCATGATTTTTCTTGCAGCAACTAATACAGTTCAAAAACATTCTTCATATCTGGAATTGTTTTATTTACTTATAAATAGAGGTAAACACAGTGGCGGATGCAACTATTTCCACGCAATCCCAGAAAACCAGTGATCAGCAGAAATCCTTATTACTATTGAAGAGAATTCTATTTTTCTGCCCAATTCTTCATCACAAATTCTACGAAATTTAAAAAAAGAAATGGTTTTCTTTAAAAGAGAATAATAGCTTCATCTACAAGAAAATAAATTACTTTATTTACAAAATAATTTTTTTTTACATTACAAGAAAAATAAAATAGAATTTTTTCATCCAGCTATTTATATATTAATAAATTTGGATAATTTACTTAAATTGTAAAACTTATTAAATTATTAATTGATTTTCAATTTTATAATCTTAATCAATAAAGAGATGTAATTTAGTAATTGGTTTTCACTATGAATTGATGAATGAACACTATAAAAAATGATGCAACTTTATAATTAAAACATTCAATATCAGCCCCCTCAAAAAAGTTTATTTAATTATTAAATCTCTTCGGTTAGATGCTTTTGTTGACTTAATTTTGGTTTTATATATATATATAAACAATAATTTTGTTAGGCTTTAGCATGGACCAATCTTATTCGTTTTTTGCTTTTGCTGCATCCAATTGATGTCTGTCTGCCTGTTAATAGCGAGGAAAGCTCTAACAAATAACTAGGGCTGTATCCATCAAATTGTTATTTACTGCACACAAAAGAAAAAGGCAGATCAAAGAGAAAAAGAAGTAGAGAAAAAATATGTCTTTGTGAAGAAAACATTCTTACTTAATAACAACATAAACTACAATTTCACTGATAAAGAAGCTCATATTATTAAAATAGGATTCTTAATCTCCTAAAAATTTACGAATGTATAATTCTGTCCAATCTTTTCGATTTTAGGCAGTGTCGTCAAAAATGAATCAAGGGCTTTATGAATACATTTTTAAATAGATATAAATACTTCCACCTAAAAACCTAATTACAAAAGAATTAGAGCTGTTTATTTTTTTTTTGCTAAATTATAAAATTGATGAATAAAAGATTTTGGCAAAAGACATGTGAATTTTTTTTTAGTAAATATTTCTTGTCGAACAACAAATATATAAAAACAATAATATTAATAATAATATTTCTATTCAATATTTTACAATCATCAATGGTAGAAAAATTAAATTTATTTACATATGCCTGCTTGAATGATAAACCACTGAAGTATTTTATTTGATATATGGATATTAGTATACAAAGGATATTTTTTTTTATTAGTTTCTGTTTAATTAAGAGTAGTCAATATTCCCTCATTTATATTTTCATAATATCTGATTGAATTGATGATAACAAATATTTATATATTTTATTAGTAATACACTATTATAAAGCACTGATTTTTGTTTAAAAATTACTGTTTTAGAATGTACAAAGTTCATTCTCTTGGTGTGATTATGGTGCCAAATATCAGCATTTTGTACAGAGATGCAAAAAGAATATAGCTGATCTAAATTTTGGGTGAATAACAGAAACCCACAATAATGTGAATGTCCTAAAGTTTCAACCTTCAACGTGCTTATTTAGCATTGTGGCTTAATTAGCTTCCAATCAGACAGGGTAGAAGAATAATATACCGACGGTAATTTTGTTCTGAGAAATCCGGAATTCATACGCCAAATCCTTTCCCTAGCTGGGACAGAACAGCCTTTGTTTTTTGGGACGTTTGCCAAACATCCAGTTTCCCTACTTTAACTTTATTTATCCGATTATATTATATTTAATTGCAGAGTTTTAATGGTTCTATATATTTTTCTAGATCCATGCGCTGGCTGTTTTGCCCCCTGACACCTTGTAAGTCAAGATTTTAGTGACATTAAAGGTTGTTAATTATCAATCAATAATCGAATATTTGTGTCATGCTTTTGTTTTTTTACTTTCATGTCCAACTTACAATGGGTAAAATCAGTCAATTATTTTGTCTACAGAATTTTGCAAAATATTTTACAAGCTGTGAGAACTTCTGAGATCATCAATAAACAAATGGTTTAATGAACAGACAAAGTTGATACAAAATTCCTAACGTGAACTTTCGAGATTATCCTTGAAACTTATTATTATTAAACCATTAAAACTAATAGCTTCTTTCTAATCACAATATTATCTTCTTTGTGATTTTAAGCATTAATTTGGTAATACTTTTTTTATGATTCAGTAGGGAATCATTGTTGTCAAATTGTAGAAAATGTCTGTCATATATATGCTTATGTTTTGTGAATAGAGCTAATGTGATGATACCCAGAGTGCAATACGTTCGTTTGAGGACTAAGTGTAACAAACTTCACTAAAAGATCCTGACATTTAAAGTTAATATTAGAATTAGGCTTCAGAAAGATGAAGATGTTTGAGAAAATAAGTTATCATCTTAATATTATACTAAAAGCAGTTTTACTTTTTCCATGATTATTCTATCTTAGAAATGGTATCAGTACTTTTTTTTTTTAATAAAGTGGTGTTTTAGATAGACACGATTTTTTAGATAAGTCCTTCGGATGCCGAAGTGGTACTGGAGAAAGGATTCTTGAATATTTTTCTCCACAATACTTCATATTATTAGCACAATAATTGCGTTTTTAATTATTGAGGAAATATTGCTACTATGATTTAGACAAAATAGAAGATATACTCATTTCTTATTTTTTAAACAAAATCCATCAATATAATGATGTTTTTTTGAATGAAAATACATGAAACTCCTATATATAAAATTTATGTAAAATATTTAATGCTAATTTTCCAGTAATGATTTTATTTACTTCATAGCTAAATGATTTTTTTTTTTTTAGCAATTTTTAATAGCTTGGCATTTATGTTAAGTACAGAAATGAGGCTAAATTCACAGTCTTCATTTAATAGAAGGCATGTCATTACTAATGCTATTTTATTCTTTTTCCTTTTTATAAATCAGACTGCATTTTCAGCTTCACTAGGATGTGTACCAGGTGCCCTAACTGTTAACGTCGTGGCAACCATAGAACCGTTGGATACCCTGTTCGTTGAAGAATAACCAACTATTGTTAAGGTTGTTGTTTCACTGAAGCTGATTCCCTCTTTTTATCATGTCTAGGTGTACGCCCTTTTTTAGTACATAGTCTGAAACAAAATTAATTTATTATTGTTTTTACTTCGTTTTTCAGTTTTTGTCAATTTTGTGCTGAGCAATTTTTTTTTTTTTTTAGGTTCTATATAATGATTGGGATTTTTCACACCTTTTAAGATGTTTTGTGAAAATCGAATAAACTTCTGATAATAATGGTTGAAATGTGAAGATATTAAAATGGTAAGGATTAAGTTTATAAAACAGTAAAAATACAATATGGTCGACACTCATATGCAATTTTTCACTTGTATAACAATCGCATATAAAGAGCATTTTTATTATAAATTTTTTTTTGTCGCAGACTAGCAGACTGTTTTCCTACTGTTGACCTAATTTTTTGAGAATTCCTGCAATCTTCGTCGACTGACTACAAAATGTTTTACACAACTGCACATCAAAACCATCCACTTATATAATTCTTTGATGGTCAATGATTAGATCATGCTCGCAAATTCTACGTTCATTTGAATTAAACAGAAAGATAATAGTATAATCATCAAGCAATATTGCATACATGTAAAGTCCACTAAAAATAAAGGAAAAAATAAATAAAACAAATTATAAGTTATATGAGGCTTTTTTCCTGAGTGTTGGGTGTGCTTACGTTTATATAGAAGATGGGTGTCCGCAGAAGTTCAAAATTGATATTTTATTTGTGTGTTACCAACAAATTCGACATGAAGCTTTTGCTCAAAAACAGTTAAATAGAACAACAGAAATAATACATTACATTTTTCTCTGTAAAAAAAAGTAAAAAGTTTTAACAAATACAACTTCATCGATTTTTCTTTAGATTTGATTACTAATTTTACAAATCTATTCATTTTCACTTTCTCCAGATTGTAGTTCTGACCTTAGCTTTAACCCTGAGCTTTAACCTTTCATCATATTATTCTATCTTTCTTCCATTTAATTAAGTATATTGTTAAAATTCTGGCGATTAGAATTTATTCGGTTAATATTGGAAAATGCCTTAAAAGAAAGTGGTCGGATTTTTCATTTCATTTTTTTTTATCATCACATTAAACAAAATGTGAAACACTCACACGACTTTCTCTTACGGCAATTTACTAAAATTTATGATTTATTATTTTAAAGGGTTTGTAACCTAGTTACAAATATTTATTTATCCTGTTATTAACTCGTTATAAAGTTCACATACACATAACTAAAAATATATGCGATTCCAAAATATAATTAATAAAAAAATTCGTTCTTCCATTAAACCAATTTTCTTCAAACTCTAAATTTTGGCCTAACATTAAATACAATAGGGGACGATAAAATCATATAATTCATTGAAATAATACTTTAGAGGAAAACCTAACTTCATCATCCCCACAGAACACCCTTCAACTGAATTTTTCCGGAAAAACGTTTCAAATAAAAGTCGTAGCTCTTTATATGATTAGTTAATATATCAAGTGTTTAAAGAAAATTGCAAAAAATTGAAAAAAATCTAGTCACTTTAAAGTGGTACATCCTGTCAACCGGTTTTTGACCAAAATCTTATTCTTTCAGGCTTCCATGGCCATTATCAAGTGAAACACTCTAGTTTTGGTCTTCTAGTTGTGGCGTCGTCCATGAGGCGAAGTTTTGCCCATATTACAACAAACTTCTTCGGGGTAGTTTGTCTAGAGTATTAATTTCGTGGCTCTCTCAGAGCCATGTAAAATAGATTTACCAGAAAAAAATATAAAAATAAAAATTGATTGCCGGTATATCGTGTGTTTATTTCATTGTATCAAGATTACAGAAAATCCTTTCGAAAAATATACGCAAAAATCTGGAAAAATCTTGTATATATATTTCTTCACATGCAAGTATTTTCTTCAAATTCGAAATAGTATGATCCATTATTTATGATAAGATGATTGAATCGTACATTAGATTATAACTGGTTTTTTAAGAGATGGAAGTTGCAGCGCTCTTTAGAAATCCTTTAAAATTAATTAATTACTTAAACAAACTTTGCATTTGGCCAGTTTTTTAATTGCATATTTAGGCGTTTAACAGTAAATCCTTCATAAGATTACTCAAATGAAATTGTTACGCAATGAGACAATTGCATATGAGCATCTAGCCGAAAAAGATTAACATTTAAATTAAGAAAAATTGGCAAACATTATCATTTTTTTTTTTATTTACAAGGAATGTCTCCTTTTGAAGTATACGTCTAAAAGAAGATGACGAAAAGAGCATGAAATTGTCACATATATAGAGAATGAAGCAATACTTTTAACGAAACTAAAGAAAATATAATAGAAGTTACAAAAAGATTATAATCGTATCGTACTTTATTGCTTTAAAGATACAAAAATCTATAGCAAGAAGTGGGAGAAAATACAAAAATGAAATACTAATAAGCAAATCAGAACAAAAAACTTGAAAAAATAAAATAAAATATAAATACCTCAAAATACATAACTCATAGAAAATCTAAAATAAAAATAAAAAACCAAAAAACATTTTGAAAATTAATATCATCCTTATCTGGTAATCAGTACAATATTTTATAAACTGTAAACTCATTAAGAATTTAAAGAAAATAGAGATAAATAACTAGGCGATACAACTGAACTATAATAAGCTAATTTATAAGTAGCTTTCTTAACTTGACACTTTTGACAAAAAATAAGTATATATTATTAATCTTGTTTCCATCAAAACGAGAGAGTACTTGTTCTATGTTAGAAACTGTGTCATTACAGTCCGACAAATAGTGTTTCAAGTATTTTTCTCTGTATGGAGACAGAGACGGACAATACAGTAAGTAGTGGATCAAATCATCTTTATCCCCCGAATCACACAGTCTGCATAACTGCTCATAACTGCTCAAAAGTTAAATTGAACTTTTTCTTCATTTACAAAGATACATGTATACTTTTTACTAGCTAACCTCAACCGTGAGATCAATCTAATTTTATTGATGTTAATATTATGATACAAATACTCTTCTCGCATTCCTAGGCTACTGACATTACGAAAATATACATTAAACGGTGAGTTAATAACAAAATCTACATCTTTTGACAAATAGTGATTTTCAAAAGCTTCAACCAAACTGTTATAATTTTTATTAATAATATCAGAACTCTGACTGTTCCAAATATGATTTGCCCCTATCCGATAGAGAAGCTCTCTCAACTCATATGCCCAATTAAATGGGATATTTTTACAATCTATAAATTTCAATAACATATTATACGATTGTTTAGGCAGCATATCATCTGACATTTGTAATAATACCACCCACCAACTCAACATTCTCTTAAATATTTTACATATTAGATGGACACGACCTACCTCAACTCTAATATAACTGTCGGGAGTATTGATTGGCAACTTTAATAATACTTTAAAAAAATTCAATTGACCCTTCTCGACAATATTAGAGTGCTGAATGCCCCAAATCTCTACCATATACAACAGTACACTCTCAGATAGTGAATCAAACAATTTAATCTTGGTTCCCCAGGAGTCTGACCTGAATGCACCCAACATTTTTATCACTTTTTGATTGGCGACAGAACTTTTAGCTAGAAAAGATAGACTTGCCTGCCTGAATTTGCCAGAAGAAGAGAAAGGAACTCCTAAGTAATTAAATACATTACAAATTTCAACCGGAGAGTCATTATACGTGAACTTTATGGATTTCCCAAGCACTCCACCCTTCTGAAAAACAACTATTTTAGTTTTGTCCGTATTTACCGTTAAATAGTTTGAGTTACAGTATTTTGACAAACAGTTAAGTTTCAATTGTGCGTCTATAGCAGACTAGGATAACATTACAATATCGTCAGCATACATTAAAAATTGTAAATCTTTCTCAGAGCCCTAATTAATCCCCTTAAAATTGAACTGATCAAAGAACTGAATTATACCGGCTATGTATAGGGAGA
Organism: Triatoma infestans; assembly: GCA_011037195.1. Lineage (NCBI taxonomy): Eukaryota > Metazoa > Arthropoda > Insecta > Hemiptera > Reduviidae > Triatoma > Triatoma infestans. Next base: position 16,795 of record JAAEAF010006813.1, read on the forward strand.
AGAGGAGTGGGCTGAGGATTTCCCCCTGGAGAACCCCCTCCGTGAAGGGTATCTCTTCTGACACATTAACATTATCTGATATTTTATAGAGGCCGATCCATAGAGATTCATTATAAAACGTAAACATTTACCACTTATTCCTGATTCATAAAGTTTATACCACAATTTACAATGTGAAATAGAGTCAAATGCTCTTCTAAAGTCTATAAACGTGGCAAATACTTTTCTCTTCTTTAGCCTTAAAAAAATGTTTATTGAAGATGACAGAATAAATATGTTGTCCCTACACCCTCTCCCTTTCCTAAAACCCATTTGTTCCTCAGGAATTAAACCTTTTGAGTCAACCCATTTAGTTAATCTATTATAAATAATGTAAGTGAAAAGTTTTGTGATGCAATTAAACATGGCTATGCCTCTATAATTATATGGATCTCTGGAATCGCCCTTTTTATGAATGAGTTTTAATTTTATTAAAGACCAAGCTTTGGGCAAGTCTTCGCTATTCCATACATTATTAAAAAGATTCAATAAGAAATTAGTCCAAAATGAATTTAGTTTTTTAAAACATTCGTTTGGAATGAGGTCAAACCCAGTGGCTTTGCCATGTTTACTATTATTTATACTCTCTATTAGTTCCTCTAATCTAATTTCGGCGTCTAATTCTGGGTGAAAAAAAGTAAAAAATGTCAGTTCATTATTATGTTTCGGAGGAAGAATATTTTGATAAAATTGTTTCCACTCTATTAGAGATATGGGACATTTAGGGTAATTTTTCTTTTCAAAATATTTAACAGCAGACCAAAATTGAGATGGATTTTTAACATTTCTTAGATTAGTGTACAAATTATTAAAATAAAGCGACTTGGTTTTCTTTATTAGCTGTTTATAGCAAACTTTAGATTGTTTATATAAATTCAATAAATCAATATTTTTAAACTGCAATTTACGACATCGCTTATATAAATTATTAACTTCCTTTTTAGATTTGTAACATTCATTATTATACCAGCATTTATTACTTTTTATGAAATTATTTGATTTAAATTTTATTTCTTTTAAGACACCAGATTCAAACATAGCTCTTTACATTATTGAACAAAAATAATCATATAATAATAAACTTGACATATTTACACTATTGACATCAAGTGAGTATGAACTGTGTGCCTCAATAATATTATTAAATTTATTCAATACTTGTTCTGATCTATCGTAGACAAAAACATTGTTGTACTGTGAACTATTGCAACCTTCATAAATAATGTTATTATTAAAATTTAATTTTAGATGGCATAGACAGTGGTCAGAAATATCAGAAATATTTTCAATTTTGAAACTTAACACATACTCCAACAAATTGGCCGAAACCCAAATTTGATCTACAACACTCATCCCCTGAGCTCCTATGAATGTAAAATTACCCTGACTATCGTCAAAAGATCTACCATTACAACATAACAGGCCATTTGATTCCATTAGCTCAACAAGTTTTATACCCCTTTTATTTATTAATTTATCTAAAGAACATCTGCTCTCATACAAGTTATAATTTACAAACATTTCGCGGTCAAGAACATTTAAATCGCCAATTCTGGCGTTATAGTCGCCCCCTACAATTAAATTACAATTTTCACAATTAGCCAAAATATTATATAAATCATACGAAAAAGAATCTATTAAAAAATCGTTACACGAACCTGGTGGCCAATAGACTAACCCTAAACATACGTTAATTTCCATATACATTACTGATAAACATAAAAAATTATTAGTAGAAACCAACGTTTTAACAGCTGAAAATTTACCTTTTCTTAAACAAAACATTAGTCCACCACTGGGTCTACCTTTTCCAACAGATTTCTGAGCATTCCTAAAATAACAGTCGTAATTAGAAGTGAGCGGCGCAAATTCAAAATTAGGAGAAGCTAACCATGTTTCACAGAAACCCAAAATGTCCATTTCTAAAAGTTTGTTGAATTCTGAGTTTGTCATGTTGAACAGCGTGCTGATTCCATTGATATTCCAGAATCCTAATCCAATAGTCAGATTGCCAGTAATTTCATATTTTTTTACTTTTTTTTCGGCGAGGTTGAAATTTTTGATTTTAAAAAATAAGGTTTAATAGACTGATACTGAGCTCTGCCAGTTCTTTTCCTTTTTGAGGAACTAGTTTTTGAGATATCTGATTTATCCGTTTCCACTTCATCGTATTCTGATTCTACAGAGAAAATCGTTGGAGTATAATCCAAAAACGCACTAAAGTCTTCTTCAGATTTAATAGCCAATTTAGGAGCACCTTCTTCTCTTCTTACCCAAATTCTATTGTTTCTAAACCAAACATACTTCAGCTTTCCCATCGTTTTAAATTCTTTTATTTTTCTAAAAAGATAATACAAATACGTGGGCTCATATGTTCAGATATAAACACGTGAGTATTGAGTGCAAGTTTGGTCTCACCATCGTTTATAATTTTCTCCAGAGTTAAACTGTCATTTTTTATATAATTTCTATAGCAATTTAAAAATTCTATTTTATCAGTGGTTTTCAAAAAATTAAACAATATTGGGGATAATTACTTATCGTTCTTTGGTTTTACCCGATAAAAATCTTGTAATTTTTCTTTCTGAAAATTAAAGTTTATTACCTGGGAAATACGCATTATCAAGTCATCAATATTTAAATTCATTTCAAACGGTATATTCATTATTCTGATTTTATTAAGTGATGTATTCTGAACAGTTTCATCAAGAGAAGATTGCAAATAAGATACTTTTTCCCTCAATAAGTCATTTTCTTTACGTAAAGCAATCGTTTCCTTATTTATATGTTTAATATCACTTTTAATATTTATAAGACTTGTTTTTATTTCATCTTTAAAGGCCATAATACTGTCTGTTAATTCCTTATTTTTAACATTTATGGCAGATATTTGATTACTTACGTCTTCATGAACTGCATTAATACGATCTAAAATACGACTGCCAAGATCTGTTCCCCCACTACTTTCACCTATTCCACCACTAGACAGGCCCTTATCTGCAGGCATGTTAAACACAGGTCTCTAATTTCTCTTCACATACAAAAACTAAGCAAACTTTTTATTTTTTCTCGTTAAATATTACGTCCTAAAAGTTTAAAATTACACCGTAATAACACCTTTTGCTTAGACTACTACTTGTAAAAAAATTAACATAAAAAACAGTCAAAAACCACTACAAAAACAAAAAAAAAAGCACAGAGCAAAATACATCTGACCACAATGATATCGTTTCCCCCACTCACAAAAAGATTATAATAAAATTAAGTAATTAAAATAAGCAAAAAAAAAAATAATAAAATTTCTACTAAACTACGTTTATTTTGAGTTCCTCTTAACAGGAGGGGATGAAGAAGTGCTAAAAAACACAAAAATTAAGACTTTCTGAAATAATTTCAATTGCCTGAATCAGATAAAAGGATACTTATGAATGGGATTTTTGGTAGGAATCAAGGGTTTTTAGACCAACTATTTTAGTTGATAGTATGGTCCCAAAATTTAACGTTGTTGGTACTGCAGGAGAATGAATAAGACATTGGGGATTTTGTGTTTTCACGTTACATTTCCATTTACGGTAGTGAGTTAATTAATAAGGAAATTGGATTGTGGATATCAATCAGCCCTGGCAGGTTCGTTTTAAAGAGACAGAATAAGTCTTGGAAGGAAGTAAAGTTATCTGTTTCAATATATTTATAAATCAAATCCTTCAGTGTAAAGAAGAGGGATTTATAATAAATATGGAGGGAGTTCTGGATACATTTAAGTTAGTTCTAAAATTTCATTAAATCAATATTATCAAAATAAGTTCTTATTATTACTTTCAATGGCATTTAATTTCATTTACTAGGAATGCGAATGAACCTCTATTTTTCAAGTCACTGGTTTTCATTCAAATTTTATTCGATAGTTTCAATAAGTTTCTCAATTATTGTGAGTTTTGGCGAAATTATTTTAAAACAAGGCATATACAAACAAAATGCAGCATCGATTCTTCTTCCTTCATGTTACACATCGAATACAAATATCCTTGTTGTAACAGTATTTATTCGGTGCCAGCAGTTCTCTTCTCACTTTTTTTAAAATACTTATGGAGTCTGATCCCAGTTTACTATTAATAAAGCAATTGCTGCCACTGTCCAAATGTTTGTACAGCGTATGATTCTGCGCTTGCAAAGCTTTATTTTTATAGCTGTTTACAAAATAATCTTTTAATTTTTTATCTGTATTAAAATTCATCTTTTCTTTAATAATAATTCGATATTATTATCATTTATTATTGGGTTTTGTCACCTTGACAGTTATCCAAATTCATTCTGAACCCACACCGTTCTCCTTCTGAGGGCAATAAATGTAGTGTTACAATTGTACCTCAGCATGAATTCAACATTTTCTTCTCATGTTTATATACTAATTTGAGATTCATAATTTGAGCTAAAGTGATTCCAAGTCATTTTTAACAACTTTTTTATTTATTAAATTCTTTGTAATGAAGTTCGTACCAAATTTTCTCAAGTAACTTCACTGTGTTTTCTGGGCAACCCTATCTCTCACATCTGTAACGCTCTCTCTATCGATCGTGTATGCCTACGTAAGTGTCGTAAGAGAGAGCAAAATAACTACAGATCGGTAATCTCAGGGAAACAAGGATACGAGTCCTGTTACCATTTTCATTTCAGTAAAATATAGGATCCCACTATTAATATAAATAATTATTAGAAATACTAATTAATAAATGAAAATTTTCGATAAGCACTGGAAGTGCTGTATGAAATATGTCAGTTGTTCATGTTAGATTTTTATTTTTACATTGTAAAGTATTTTTTTTTTTTTACTGCGCCTGGAATCGCGCTGCCCAGTAAAGGTTGGACATTGTTGTCCACTGGTCCATGTTCGTGCTTAAAGCATTTCTTGTATCCACAAGTGCGGGACATGTAAGGCAGTGATCTCGTCACTTTGGCAGAAACGACATGTTGCAGACACGGATATTCCGATTTTGAACAGATGCCTTTGTAGGTAGTCATGTGCAGTAGTTAACCTGAAATATGCTACGGCATCCCTCCCTTCCAGATTAGTCGGAATGCATGTTACTTGCTGATGTTCCCACTGCTTCCCTGCCGCATGCTGTCGATGTCAGTCTTGAGCTTCCTTCGTCACTGCATAGCGAATGATTCTGTTCGCAGAGGCATATCGTAGGGAATATTCAAGCTGTAAAGTATCTGATTTGACCGTTATCGAAAGAAATTTTTTGCAATGAAATTATTCTGAATGGCTTTCGCTTGAAATATATTTATATATTTCAGCCAGGGTAGTTTTCTAGTGATATTTTCATTTAGAAACTTAAGGAAATTTACTTGTATTCATGTTTCGATTTTAAATTTTTTACATCTCGTAGCTTTCTAAATACTTTACATAAATTTGTAGATCACCTGCGACAAGTTCAAGTAATATCAGTGTTTCGGGGATTAGCATTTTAAGGATAAAACTTTCGAAAAACTATTATAATTTACAATATGTATCTAAAATTTGTAATATGGCCCCGTTTGTATATTTGAATAATTAAAATTTAAATGAATTTTGTAAATATAGTATTCATACCTACATATGTTTACAGATTAGTTCATCCAGAAACTGAAAGATTTTTAGAAATACAAACAGATCAACCTGGTTTGCACGTTTACACGTGCAACAGGCTTCCAAATCCTGATCCAACATTTATAGAAGAAGTTGTACCAGAAAATATTGAATTTAAAGGTCGAATGGAATTTGGCGATGCATGTTAATAATATAATCTTTATTGTATTACATTTTTAATTATTCAATGTAATATCGGAACTAAGAGAAAGCCAAGGCCTCCTTATATTTGTAATATTGACATACTGACATTTTGGATATTTTGAAAAAATCAACGTTTTTATAAAACCACATAATTTGATTTGAAATATTTTTTGGAGGAAAAATTGAATTTAGGGTCCTGGGAGCGGTTTGACTTTTAGGGTCTTCGGAGCGCTTTGACATTCACTTTCAAGTCAATCAAGTATCAGTTGACGTTAAAACACCTTATTGCCTACCAGAATTTGTGTCAGAGTGATTACTAACAAATCCGGGGAAATATCTCAAGAATTGGTTTTCCTGCAGATATGCAAGCTACTAGCCAGTTAATTAAGAATACTGTTTGTTTGCCTACATACAGTTTTATTTCTGTTTTTTTTTTTTAAATGATTAATTCACAATTATTTTTTTTTGTAATAAATTAAATTTAATTAAATTGCAAATCATCAATAAAAACAGAAACTTCAATAAATAAATTTGTTTAAAAATATATTACAACGACTAGAACATGAATTTTGTTATTAGTATTATATCTTGCTACACGAAGGGGAAATTTTAAGTTTTTGAAATGGCATTTTTACCAGAAATTATAAATAACCAAAATATTTTGAGCCAGTAGGTGAATGTGTTTGAACAGTTTAATTCAAGAACGAAAAATTGCGGGCAGCTCAAACTTGATATTCTGCTTAATAAGCATTAGGGACGAAGGTCGAGAAGCTTTTAACCAAAAGTGAAAATTTACTAAATTTTTTTAAAAATTATTTATCAGTTTTTCTAAATTTCTCGAATAATTTCCTCTGGATTTCACATCCTAACAAATAAAAATTTATGTTAATCCCTTTTTTGATACATTTTTTGTTGATGTTGGAAACATGATTTTTTTTGGAGGTTCTGGGTGAACGTTAACTATATGTCATTTTTCTAAAATACTTCTTATATCAATTAATTTTTTCTATCATCTGCACAATATAAATATGGCTGTAAAACAATTAGTAAAAAGTGCAAGTTTGATATGTGGGCTAGTTTAGAGGAATTGAGTTGAAGAGTTTCAATAGTCCTAATAAGCGAAACGCAAGCGTATTAATTCGATGATAATAGTGTTTTCCAGTCCATTGAGAGTTGCTCACCTGCTTAGCAAGCAATAGTCAGTCCCAATTTGATGCACTTCCCAATTTTTCTTATAATTTCGTATTCCTAGGCATAAATAATTGAACTTTTTATCAGTCTGTTAAATCTCATGACGATCTATGCAGATAAATTCAGCTGAACCAGCTCATTATGTCAGCGCAGCGATTTTCCATTCCAAGCAGTTAAATAATACAGAAAACTATTTAACAATCGGCTTTAAACTACTCGCGGCACAATAGAATAATAAATAAATATTTACTCGAATTCATTTATACTAAATATTTTTATCTTTTTACTGATTTACACAGAACAAGATGTTGATGAAATGTTTGGTCAGAAATTAATTGAAGGAAAATCTGGTTGTACATATAGAAATCATGGGGTAATATTATTAATGCCTCAAGAATATCCTGACGCGCCAAGATTTGTATGTAAAAACTTCTTCTCTTTTTTATTTATATTATTTAGTTATGTAATATTATTTAAATTATTCCTTTTTTCAGATTTCAGCCACAATTTCCAAGCGTATTATTACAACCAAGTAAAGTTTATTCAAGAACCACAATATACAGATTTGGCATAGTACCACAACCTAAACCAGAAGATATTACTAAAATCATATAACATACAATAAACACATTAAAAAAACAAAAATGCACATATATCTTAAACATATAATAATATACATATAGTAGTTTTATATGGTATATTTTACATTTTCTTTCTCTTAAAGTTGTATGAAGAAAATATTGAATTCGAAAGAAATTATGGACATTGAGTTTGCAATCAGAAAGATATTAATGTCTTGGATTAATACTTGGTTGAAACAAATGTCAACTCGTTATAGAAAATAGAATTTCTTCAATGCAGATAAAAATAATTAAATAAAAATATTGTAATTTTGATATGATAAAAATGGAATTAACCCAAAGAAAGAAAGAAATCCTCGATTGTTTGAAAAAAATGTTTGCTTTTCTGTTTAAATCGTAAGTATAAATTATCCAGTATAATATCTAGAACTTGGATTTTTTTCTAGTTTGGTTTCAATAAAGCTGGTCCAAAAAATGTTATTTCGAAATGCAATATATTTTCTCAATGTTAACTTAGGTGAAACGAAAGAATGTAAAATTCTTTCCAAAATTTTCTTTCGAAAATAATTATTATTAATTAATATTTATATAAACTGGTCGATAATTATAGTATTATAAAAGAAGCAAGTGTCTTGAAATAGTAGGGCAAGCACTGCTTAATTTTTACCACCGATCTACAATTAATATTGTTCATATGTATTAATTAATTAAGTTAGCCAAATTGGTAAGTATACAGTTGGTATATACCTAAAAATGTATATAAATAAAAATATGGCCCAAACATACTAAAATTATGATTTACTGTTAAATATTGGTTTATTTTTATCCATAAAAAATTAATATATCTTGAATTAGTTTTATATGCAATATTAAATAAAAAAGCATAAAATTGATCAATTTTAAAATGGTAATAATATTTTGTAAGCACTATGTAGTAATGTGGAATACAAATTGTAAATTCCCATTACATAGTCATGAATATAGATACATAAAGATATGCCAATTATTGCTAGTACTGAACGCCTGATCCGCATGCGCCTAAAAAAATAAATAAATAAATAACAAATTGATTGGTGCTAATAATAAATTAAGAAATTGATATTAAACAATAACTTAAATTACTAAAGTGTACTATGTAAATATATGGCCGCGATTGAGTTCAAGCTTCTAACAAAACTGCAGTGACATCTTAAGAAATTATTTTGTATAGAGTAAAGTTTCTCGAACCCTTTAAAATGTAACATATTTGAAGTTTGATAAATTAAACATTAAATACAGATTCCTTGCTTTAATAGACATTTAACAAAAGCCCTCTGTGTCTAGAAACGCCCCTTAAAATGTGTAGGTTGACATGTTCAAATGTGTGTATGAAAACTGATATTCGGCTATTCAGTAGTGTCAAGCTGTTTTGAAACGGAATCTTCGGAATGGAATCAAAACGGAATATCAAATTTGAGCTTACTGTGCTTTCTCCCCCCTGATATATTTTCTTCAGAAATGTACCCACAAATATATATTAATAAATAGAAAACAGAAATTCCTTAATATTTTTCAATCTAGATAAACTGAAGTGTATTTCATTAAAACAACAAAAAATTACTTTCCTGAAGTGTAAGAAAATTTTGTTCCTCTTTAGTCTCTGGGAAACATTGTTTTACTTACAAAATCTTGGTAACTTCATTGAAAAACTGCTGGAACATGTTTTTACGAATCTTATAATCGACAGCGATATACAAGTAATAAAAACTATCGAGTGCCGCCACTATAGGATTCAGAATGGAAAGTCTCCATAACATTTATTTTATCACATTGCTCGGCACGTCACCCAGATCTGGATGACGGCTATGTTTACGTGAGTGTTCGTCACCTACAATTCCACACTCTGTCTCTTCTTCTGATAACACAGCATACGCCTTATTAACCTCTTATTGTTTTGCCCCGAGATCTACATGTTTTTTTTTGTAGGGAATTATTGCACTGCAATCTGAAAGATCTATTCTGCCCCTCGCAGCTTTCACGTAGCACTGCCGGCCACCGAGCCCTGTAAAGGGTAGAATGTATGTAGTTCAAGTGTAATTGTGTACTGTTCTGACGAAGTGCATGGAGTATTCAGCTATGGTAACCCGTGGGGTCGCTACTCCCCAAGTAGCTGCATGCAACAGATACCCCTTGCGGGCATCAACAAATTAATTTATTTCCGTTGTACAACTTGTAAGGGAAAATCTGTTAAATCTTACAATTTGAAGTCATTTACGTTTCCTAAACGGTCAAATTCTAAGTCAAAAATATCAGATTATAGCGGAAAATTCCAAGTAGAGGAAATATCTCAAAACGAATAATCACAGGATGCTGGAACTTTAAATTTCCCGAATCAGTATAACCAATGGATCACAATGGTCATCCGAAAGTGTGACTTTTACGTGTGAAGGTTTTTCTTTATTTTCTTCGAAAAAAAAAAAGCTGCACGATTTTCTTTAAACTCAGTTTAAAATATTTTGGGAGATGGGAGTTTTGGTGCGCTGAGAATTTCACTTACGAGGATTAATGAATAAGTAACGAGACAAATCGCTGTACCTCAGAAACGATTTGTTTAATCAATACATTAGTTTTACTGCGTCAAGTTAGCATCCTTGTACTTGGTTTCTCATCAGCTATTCGCATTGGTAAGCATAACCTCAAACGTATTCAGTAACCAATGGCGAGTCCACTCGAGCCATTGCACCTCGGAGGAACAACGCTCAGTGATTAGATTTTTAGTTACAGACGGTATCAAAGGTATTGAAATCCAAAATAAAATGTTGAAAGTGTGCTGGAATAATTTATTGAACCGTTCGTACGTTTACAAATGGGTAGAACTGTTTAAAAGTGGCCGTGTAAGTGTCTGTGACGAACAACTACGTAGACGACCAGTTGAAGTTGCAACTTCCTCCCTCGAATCTCGCACTATCGCGTTAATTCAGGACAGACAACAGGCGTATGACTGTTGAACTGATAGCTGAAGAAGTGCACGCGAGTGTTGAAACTGTCCATAACTATTCAGATTAAGCTGCAGTACAAGAAAACTTGTGCGCGATCGGTCCAAAGACAACTTAAGGACGGCCACAAAGAAAGTGGGGTGGGAGATCCTTCCACATCCCCCTACAGCCCCGACCTCACCTCATCGGACTTCCATTTGTTTGGGCCCCTTAAAAAGGCTAAACGTGGGAAACATTTTCAATCCAAAGAAGAATTTAAAAATCAGGTGCAAAAGTGGTTTAGAGATCAACACAAATTAGAAGAGCGATGGTACAAATGTATAAATGTTGCTGGCAACTATGTTGAAAAGTAGCCAATGTTTTGTATTGATTAAATAAATATTTTTTCAGCTACAATGATTTGTCTGGTTAGTTATTGAATGACCCTCGTACATCATACACTTGTCATACATCATTGTAATTGTACGAACTGTAAGGAAAACTCGTGAAATGCTTTATACAAGATTTTGCATTTTTTCCAAAATTGTTTCTGAAAAATGTCCCAACAGTTTTTCAGAAATCTTCAAAATTCTCCGTTTTTTGGGGGGGCATAAAACTTGTTTCTATTGACAATTAATAGTCTACCAATTTTTAAAAATGCTCTGACCTACTCTACTCTTTTGACTTCCATATTCTAGTATAATAATACTAGACAACCATAATTGTTTCTGAAAAAATCTATACCCTTTGAAATAATCAACTCTAATTTCTCCAGTATACCTCGGCTTATGGACAATAAACCCATTACATTCATGTTTGCAATATTCTTCTCAATAAACTGAAATATTATCTTACCTACAATAAATTCACTAATTTTCCTGCTATATTTACTACATAACATAAATTACATTAAATTAATAGCAAATTCATTATCATAATATTCTGATAAAACAGCATTTTTTCTCTATTCTATGGATATAAAATCGAGCAGCTTGCGGCTGTTTGATATTGATATTTATTTAATTTTTATTTTTAACGTTTATCTCGCAACTTATATTATAAATTTATGTAGAACCAATTTTAAATTGTATTATTATTGTTCAG
>JAAEAF010006814.1:0-40104 GCA_011037195.1 Triatoma infestans
GTTTCTTTCCTTTGATAAATATTGCTTTATAAAAGAAAAAATTAAAAAAATATATATAAAAATATAAATTACTAGTTGGCATACGCAGTCCTTTAGTCTTGGGTCTAATCACTTTAAATATTTTTACTTTCTCTTAGTGCTGGCTAGAGCAAGCATTGCGATAGTACGATCGCAAATTTTCAGCATTAAATTTTTTCCGGAAATGTACACTTTAGGGTCCCCTAAGTACGAAAAATTCTATATTTTCCCGAGAAAATACATTTAAGAGTGGTTTTGGAGGATGGATGAGGTTATGATTTTTTCCTTTAATTTTTTTTTTTTTAATTAGAATTAAAAGTCTTGCCAAAAGAAACCTAGTTTGAACAAAATGAGCTAACCAGAAATGCAACTTATAAATAAATAAATAAATAAATAAATAAATGACTTTATTTGTTAGAAGGGCAGAAGCCCTATACAAAGGGGCTTGGTTTACAAATACTTTAAATTTTACAAGTTCGAAATGAATATAAGACATAAATATTGTTGCACTGTAAGGTCTAATATATAATAATAGTAAACATTCCAAACAAAAAAAATAAAAACAAAAATTAATTTTTAAACAACAGAAATAAATATCTTTTCTTTACTTTACTTATTTAATAGAAATGTTCTGAGCTTCAATGCTTCTGTAAAAAAAAATAACAAGTTTTTTATCTCTGAGGCACACAAATTTCGAAATGCTAGAGGATAATCAAAATACACAGAGCTAGCATCAATTAGCATAATTTGTAAGTAGTGGTTTCTAAAAGAAGTGGACATTGGACAAGAAAACAAAATATGATATAAATCTTCTTGCTGCTGCTTATTACAAACAGGACACAGTTCACTGGGGTTTATGACATATTTGATATGGCCTATTGTTATTTTTATTATAACTTTGGAACTCAATCTAAGTTGCGCAAGGAACTTTACAAACTTAAAAGGAAGATTTAATAGAAATAAAGTTGCGGCCGTTGCTCCTCAAAGAATAACACTGAATATATCAGACTAAATGATTTATTTACGCATTCCATGTAAAGTAAAGTAATTGCCTATTTTTTCAGGCGGGCTTAACGTCCAACTACCAAATTATGTGTCGTGGACGGGGGGCGGAAGCACCTACTTTACTTGTAACATTTTTTAAACAAATATAAAATTTAGCAGTTACACGCGGAACTCGAACTGGGGTCCTCCCACTTACAAGTCCATGCTCATAACCACTACACCAACACCCGCCCCTTTCTATGTCCTTTTCTTTCAGGTAGTTGGCATAAAAGTTCAAAATTTGTTTTTTCTTATTTCTAAAAAGGCTAAGATCCTGCGTAGTTCCGAAAAATCTATACAATCAAATATATGACATAATTGTGAAATCCAGGTATATCTTACATTGTTGGAACTATTCTGCTGGACAAGTTTGATGAAGCAACAAAAAGGATATCTAGTGGATGGCATAGTTTTTAATTTATAGAGCCAACCAGAAGTGCAACTTTAATGGATGTTCATACAGTTTTCTGCGATCTTCTCCAAAAACATCAAAGGATTTCTTTGAACTTGGTGCACTAACTATATTGATTGACCTATCAGTTTTCTTTGTAACTTTTTTCAGGCAAAATTGATCCTAGAGTTGTTGAGGGAGTTGAAGGTCAAACACGCTTCTCTCCAAAAAATTGTTTTACACAATTTAGATTCTGTCTTAGATGTACATTGAAGGCAAACTTCACGTTTAATGAAATTAATAAGTTGGAAGAAAATTTGTCAGTAATAACTATGTACGTTCAGAAAGAAAATGTTGTGTATAGTTGTGTGTATGTGTGGTTAGAGCATAATTCTACAACGGAACCTTGCAAAAAGAGGAAACTTAACAAAAAGTTTAGGTGTTACCGGCGGTAATATTTTGGTCAAAAACGGTTAACATGAAGTACTACGAATTTAATGTATGGATTTTGAAGTTTTTACGATTTTCTTGAAAACGGCTGCAGCAATTTTCTTGAAAATTCTTACATAAACTATATATTTGTAGGCATATGACATTTATTTAAAACATTTTCCTTGGTAAATAATGGCAGTGGAGAATTAGGCTTTCCTCAACAGTTCCATTTCCTTATGTTATACGATCCTATCATCTATGTAATATTAATAAGAATTAAAAATTTCGAGTTCGAAGAAAGTAAGAGAAATTCGTATGAGTGTTTCATACCCGAATTTTTGTTTTTTTTTTTAATTAATGAATATTTCATTTTTGTGAATCTTTAGTTTCACCATTCAAGCCGCCATTGGATGTAATTCAATTTATTTATCTACTTTGATGGGTGTTCGTGTCTCGGAGTTATGAATTGACAGCATTGTCCATTCATGTTTATATGTCATGCATGTTGAAAATTTAATTAATATTTTATCGATTAATTATTCTAGGAAAAAATTTATATAATTTGATTATGCCACCTATTAATCTAATAAATAATAACTCTTGCGTCAATTTTTAATTTTGCGTCTTAAAAAGAAATAAAACTCTAATTTTGCCAAAGTTTAGACAAAAAATATATTGTCTTTTTCAAAGCTTAAAACTAAAAATCTGGTGTGAAACACTCACACGACTTTCTCTTACTGCGATTTACTTATTTATAATTGAATAATTCTATTCTAACTTAGAATTCTTACTTGTTAAGTTGTCTTCAAGATACATGAATGGGAGAATTTAAACTTTATAGAAATGTAATGTCATATCAGTACCTTAAGAAGAAAGTATATAATTTATAACTAGTGGCTCCAGCCAGCCGCTATCTTCAAGACAAGAGCTGCGCCAAACAAAAACCTTTTCAAACAAGGGTCAATACACACGGTCAAAGGGAAGCACCGCTAAAACCCTTTCAAACAAGGGTCATTATGCGGCCAGTGTACAGAAGCCACCTGGCCGATATTCCTTTCATACAAGAGCCAACAAACACTCAAAGCCAGCTGGCTACCATCTATTAAGAGTCTTTGATAATCACCGAAGGGCGACCATCTGTCGCCAATCTGGCCACTGACCTAAATCACACTGGTCACCGACCTGACGCAGAGGTCAGCACACTGCGAGAGATGTCTTAGTGTGACTATCACTTACACATCTGTCAATGTGTGAGTAATACCAATATAAACTTCGCCCCACTGGAAGAGGGGATCAGTACAACATCATTATAGTATCAGTTACAATCAGTCTATAACAGTTCAACATCAGTTACGAGCAGTACATCATCAGAGATACAACCAGTATCACATCAGTTATACATCAGTTTCGCGAGCGTGTCCCTATACAAGGTTTAAAACATATACTTATTAACAATCATTTTATAGTTGTGCATCTTAGTTTTATCTATTTAAATCACTTTAAATTGTTTGTAGTTTTATCTCTTTAAATCACTTTAAATTATTATCTATTTCAATCATTTTATATTAATTGCAGTTACCTATTTCAAACATTTAAATTATTGTTAAAATATAGTCTATTTTTGTAAATTCAGTGGTTCGTATTTCAAGTAATAACTCTCTGAAATCTCTAAACTAACTTCCGCCTATTCTTCATATCAAATCCCTCTTCAAGACATCTGACTCCAATACCTCTGGAATCCGATATCTAATTCCAATACAGAAACTACATTTTTTGTGGAAAGCATAACATTACTACTTCCCTCAAAACCTTCCTTAAATGAATTTATTCGGAAAACTAATTAACACAAAAGTGATAAATATCTGTATGTATGTATATACGGGTTAGTATAAGAATTTTAATGAAATTCCTTGGTTTCTTCAAAGAGGAATGTTACAAAAAATTGAAACATCCATTCGGTAAAATGTTATTTTTGGTTGATTGAGTTTGTTCAAATTCTTATTGACGGGTTCCATGCTAGTACATAAACTAAATTATTAAGTTTGAACTGTCTGCGAATTTCCACAACAAATTTTTGAAAAACAATTTTTCGTACTCGCAGGACCTCATAAGGTAAATTTCCGGTGCAAACTCAATATCGAAAATTGACACGATCCCAATACTTCTTACCAAGCAGTAAGAGAATGTAAACATACAAAGGGTCCTTTTATAAGAACTAAACATTGCAGAAGATAATACCATTAGAGAAAAAACAAAATAAAAAGTAATACATAAATAAAATTAACGCAAAATGTACTTACATAAAAATAAAAAAAATCAGGTGTGAAACACTCACACAAATTCTCTTACTCCTGTTCTCAAAATTATAATTGACAAATGTTATAGTTTGTGTACCAAATTTAACGAATATCCTTCGAAAAATTAAAAAAAAAAAACTGTTCAAGTTAAAAGCGCCCTTCCGGTGTACTAATTTTCTGAAAAACTCAGATTTGGCATTATTTATTCTAATAATTTGTTTGGATTGATAGGAATTGTATAATCAATCAAAACTATTATCGTACTTTAGAGAAAAACATAACCCCATCCCTCCCTAAAAGTGCCCTTAAATGAGAATCTTCCGAGAAATGTTGTAATAAACAGATGTAGATCTGTGCATGTTTAGTTTTATATAGAGTTTCAAGAAAATCGTCGGAGCCATTTTTGGGAAAATCGCGAAAAAGTGAAGAAATCATTTAGTAAAGTGTTAAAATAAACGCACTTCCGGTTATCCGATTTTTTTCAAACTCGTAATTTCAACAACATATTTAATTCTTATTAACATTATTAAGAAGGCAGAATTGTCAAATAAACTGAAATAACACTTTACAAAAAACCTAACCCCACCCTTCCCCCGGAGGTACCCTTAAATGAATTTTCCCAGAGAAATATTTCAAATAAGAGTTGTAACTCTTTGTATTTGTAGTTAATACACTAAGTTTAAAGAAAATCGTCTGAGCCATTTTTGAGAATATTGCAAAAACGTAAAAAAAAAACTAGTAAAGTGGTACTTCCGGTTGAGGAATTTTGATAGATAACGTAGTGTCAGATCCCATGGTGATACCTTAACGGAATATCAAGTTTCAACTTTCTACGGTTTTTTATTTTTGAGCTATGCTGTTCACATACATGCTCACACACACACACACAGCCCATTTGCTAAAAACCACTTTTTTGGACTCAGGGGACTTCAAAACGGATATTTCCGGTGAAAACTCGATATCGAAAATTTGACACGATTACAATACCTCCTCTTACTAGGAATAAGAGAAAGTAAAAAGAAACTGTAGATATTAAAATTAACTTTTGAACAATTTAGTAACATAAGTGACTGGAAGATGTTTGCAATTCATTTTATATATTTTGTTTGATTGTAATTCCGTCGAAACAGAGTCATCCAGTCTAGAGAAAAGTTTGTAGGTAGTGTTGGTTGTTTTATGCGCTAGTATTGTGTTATACGGTCTCAGTATTTGGATTTTTTTTTTTTTTGGATATGTTTCTTGTCTACTTGTCTACGGAAAGGAGATATATTTGAAGAAAGAAATTGAATTAGGATACATGGAGGAGATTTTGTTGTTACATTAAATATTTCTGGGGGAAGAATCTTCCATAAACTTAACTTACCTGTATGCTCTGATCTAATGGTTTGCAGAAGTTAACCGGGGAGCGGGGAAGGGGGTTAGCAATACATACTTTTGGGTCGCGGTGATTGGATTGTTGCCGTTGGGACTAGCCCCCCCTTTTTCCATATTCTGTTGTAATTCAGAGATATATATCTCCCTGAAGATTATATCCAAATATCCTTGCAAAGGATTAAATCAGTATATGGTTAAAAAATGTAAAGCTTAGAAGAAACTCGTATAAAATTGTTCGCATTTATTCGTTGTTATTCGGAAAATAAATCTAACCAAAACAGTTTGTATTTGGCTACCTATGCCCTAGCCTAATTGCTTAGAGAACAAAAGATTAAAAACTGCTGGTGAGAAAAAGGAGTGGTGGGCTCAGCCTCCTGTATGGCTGGTTCATCAATATAATTTCTTTTAATAACTGGGTTATGTAATTATAAAAATTTATTGTTTTATTTTTACTTAGATATTTAATGAGATTCTAGGTAACCCAAACAGAGTTCCAAACTCATAATCCATTGACTTGCTCATAAAGCGAGGCTAAAGCATTCCACCCATCCAACTAATAATGGATAATTGTGACTATTAAGAATTTAATATCCCAGACCAATTGCTCTCTTCGGTGGCATGCACTTTTTAACTAAATATTATGAATTTCGTTGAGACATTTTTATGGGTGATTAACATCTATTTTATTTTGTCCCACTAGTAATAAACGCTCTTTATAATAGATACTCTTTCAGTAGTGTATAAACTGAATTTGCTCTGTGCAAGTCTGTGTTATCACACTGTTTTGGCAAAATATCCTGATGATGAGGGAACGCCCGAAACCGGTCGGTGACCACAAAAACTAGCAGCTATCACTGAAAAATATCTCTGATGCTTTCCTGCTCAGCGGAACTAAGCACAAAACATTCTTTCAATTCTCTGTGAACTGCGCCATATACATAAAAAAAAAAATGAAGGACAATATAATGAATAGCTACAATCTCCATGTCAAAGAAAATTTTTTTAGCACTAAATAGAAGGAGAACTCTTATGCCTGTTCAACATTTAACCACGAACTGCACACTTATTCATTATGGAGTCACATACTTTACTAGAACCATAGACGCCTGAATGGGTCATGTTATTATTTTACCTTCTGTAGAATTTTTTAATTACTAATGTGTGGAGCTGTCTTACAATTTTTAATAAAAAAAAAAATAAAATAAAATCTGGTGTGAAACACTCACAGCATTCTCTTACTACAGTTAGCAGTGTTATAACTGACTAATTCTCTTCATTTATAATTCTTACTAAATGTATTTGTACTTTCTTCAACAGACGAATCTAATTTCCCACCACTTAAACTTCTTTAAATTAACTTTCTTGAAAAAAAGTTGCAAAATGAAAGTGATAGGTTTCTGTATTCATAGTTAGTTTAACAAATAATGAAATCTGTCGGTGTTCTTATTAAGAAAATCACGGAAAACTGCAAAAACTGTTCAGTAAAGTCGCATTTTCCGGTCAATAGGTTTGATTCAAACTTGAAATTTTGTGTTTAACATATTTAATATATTTAATTCTTATTAATATTATAGCCGATAGAATCGTATATTATATTATAATGGCACTTTAATGACGTCACTCCGACCCCAGAAATTCCCCAAAAAGAATTTTTCCTGGAAACTAACCCCCCCCCACACACACGCATGCAGATCATAATTTGTAAGACACATAAAGATCATAATGCATTAAGAGAAAGTAAAAACCTGTAGGGAAAACAGTCTACAAAGACTCTCAAAGACTTTTTCTTACTGCAATTATTGCAGTTTCTAACTTGAAGGCAGTTTTGTCCATAACAATGGCAGCCCATAAGTGTATTGTAAGAGTGTTGAGGACGTCAGTATATGTGTCGTTCGTGTTGTTAGGCTGCCTTAATACCCAACATTGGTGACAGACTTTTCTACAAAGTCTAATTTCCAACAAAGTTAATGTTAAATTATATAATACATAACTTTACTCAACTTGTATTACATTAAAGGTTATTAAATGCTAACAGATGCCGTTAACCAATTATAATTAAAAATATAGTAAAACAAAAAAAAAAATTTGCTCTGTACTTTAAAATCGTAACATTTTACACTTGCAGTCATTTTATGCTAGACCTAATAACATTACTTTAATGGCAGAAATGACACTAGCTATTTTTCAATGGTAACAGCTATATTTTTAGTATTCAATTTAAATACAAGTGACTGCGGCAATCTATAGTAATCACTGTCTACCTAAAACATATCAATTAAATGCTAAGAATTCAATAATTCCCGAAGATACTGGTAAGAAAAAAAAACAAAAATCCGTTCTGAATGACATTACTTTCCTACTGTTGCTGTTTCAATTCAAAGCTCATTTAGAGTGAATTGCTTAACTAATTTAAAGAACATCGTGAACCTTTCTTCAGAAATGTAAAATAAATGAAAATCTATTCAGTCAGGTGAACTACCCGGTCGACGAGTTTCTAATCAAACAATTATATCACGCCCCCTGGTAGCACCTAAAGAAATATAAAGTTTCAACATTCTTTGATTTTCCTTTTTTGAATAATGCTGACCCATAACGCCAGCAGCCAGATATGCCACCTTCGCAGAGAGACCAATAGCGCTAAAACCAATTTATGGGACCAAATGGGACAATACTCGTTTTCCGTTGAAAATTAAATTACCCTCGAAAATGACAACCGTACAGAAGTAATAAAAGGATATTAGTTGAAGAAGGCTGCGGATGACGAACTGTATTTCCTGTAGATTATGTTTCTCAGATTAGGTTACCAATTTTTTAGTGTAATTCATATACTAATAGAAATATCTGCAAATTATTTGCTATAAACTGACACTCGCCTGGCTGCCGGGACATGCGGGGTTTCTGGGCAATGAGAGGGCGGATGCCCTAGCGAGGGAGGGTTCGCAGGATACCTTTATAGGCCCCGAACCCTTCTGCGGCTTGTCCAGGAGCCTCATTCAATCTTCCATCAGGGGTTGGATAGAAGAACAGCGTCATAGGCAGGGAGAGAACACCAGGACATAGGCAGGCAAAGCTCTTCATCAAAAGACATTTGCCTAAATTTACCAGAGACCCACTGAGCCAGACCCGAAGGGATATAAGGTTATTTGTGGGTCTACTAATAGGGCATTGTAGGCTGAACAGACACATGCACCACCTACAACTTGCTGATAGTGCGGTATGCCGATTCTGCAAGGTAGAGGAGGAGATCCCGGCGCACATCCTTTGTGAGTACGCCGGCCTGGCGAGGATTAGGTTTCTTCAATTGGGGACGGGCAATCCCGAATTTACGACTTTTCGAATGTCCATACTTACTAAGTGATTTTTTTAGTTTTCTACAGAACTCTTTCTATTTTTTACTATTAACTCCAAGTTTTGATTTATCCATATATCTTCAGCTCCTATTACACTAAGAAGCTTCTTAAGTTCACGAGCCCAGTTAAATGGCATTGTTTGGGTATCCACTGTTTCTACCAATCTTAAATAACATAATTTTTGCAGCTGCCAATCAGCCATACTTAATAATTTAATCCACCAACCATACATTCTATTGAAGATTTTGCACAAAACATGAGTGCGGTTGGCTTCCAGGGGACATAAGCATTAGGAGTATTAGGCGGCAATCGCAACAATTGTTTGAAAAACTTCAGTTGACCAATCTCAATTAAATCAGGATACTGGCAGCCCCAAATTTCGGCCATGTACAAAAGAATACTCTCTGACATCGCGTCGAATAGATAGCACTTAGTGTTCCATGCATCCGATTTGCTCTTTCTAAGTAACTGCATGACTGATGCGTTAGCCATAGCATTTTTTGCAATAAAAGCCAAACTAGCCTGCCTAAAGCTAGGATATGAAGATATGGGGACCCCCAAATAGTAAAAACAGCTGCAGCGCTGCAAAATTGAATTTTCAAAGTAAAAATCCTTTATATTTCCAGTTCGACCTCCTTTATGACATACTAATATAACTTGTCTTCCTTGTATTTAATGTTAAACCATTTAATTTACAGTATTCTCCAGTATATTTAGTTTGCGCTGCGTATCATGCCAAGAATGACATAGAATAGTCATGTCATCGGCGTAAAGCAGAAACTGAGATCTCTGTTACCCTTAATGTTAATTCCGGTAATGTTTCGATCATTAAAAAAGGTTACCACATCTGAGACATATAAGGAAAATAGCAAAGAGGACAATACCTCCCCTTGAAGAACGCCCTCTGGGTATATAATTAGAGTCATCGGTGCCCTCTACAATTTTAAAGCTGGCATTATTGTAAAGATTCATTATAAGCCTGAAACATTTACCGCTTATTCCAAGATTGTACAACTTATGCCACAATCTTAAGTGGGGCACCGAGTCGAAAGCTCTTTGAAAGTCTAGGAAAATCAAGAATACTTTTCTTTTTTTCAACCTGAGATGAACATTAATAGCGGTAGAAAGCACGAAAATGTTATCTCTGCACCCTCGATTCTTTCTAAACCCCATCTGTTCTTCCGATATCAAATCCTGATTCTACCAAATCAGACAACCGGTTATAAATAATGGAGGTAAATATCTTTGTAATGGAATTAAACATTGCAATCCCCCTGTAATTATATGGGTTTGACGGATCCCCTTTTTTATGAAGCAATTTTAATTTTATTTTCGCCCATTGTACAGGAATATTTTCACTTGCCAGAATATTGTTAAACATATTTAATAGGTAATTTAACCATTTTTCATCTAACTTTTTGTAGCACTCATTAGGGATCAAATCGAACCCAGTTGCCTTATTATTTTTACAACTATTAATGCTTTGGAAATTAACAACTATTAATCAAAGGAAATTTCACGATCAAGTTCAGGATGATAAAAATTAAAGAACGTTAATTCATTAGTGACTTTGGAGGGAGAATATCTTTATAAAATTTTTCCCACTGCTGCACAGTGATGGGGCAAGATTTAAAGATCTTAGATTTATAAAAGTTCATTGTTGACCAAAAGTCAGATGGGTTTTTAACATTTCTCAACATATTTTTCATTTTTTCAAAATACTCGAATTTACAGTTCTTTATCAACAGTTTATAAGCTTTTTTAGCTTCAATATATCTTTGTATTATTCCACAATTGTAATGAGACTGCCTACATTCCTTATATAATTTTCTAGTTAATTTCTTTTGAGTATAACACTCCTCTGTGAACCATGGTTTATTGGAATTTGTCTTAGCAGGGCTAATTTTTTTCAAACTCAAAATATGGGAGTTAAACATAGAATTTAACACAGCATCGCAGAAGTTTATATAAAGCTTTTCAGCAGAAGCACTCTCATAAGTAACCAAATTGGACTGCTTCATAAGGGCATTAAATTCATTTAAGTTATTACTTGATTTATTAAAAATTGGAATTTGATTATCATTAGAATAGTTAAACAATGATGATATGTCTACATTATCTACGGATTTTAAGTTTAATGACAACAAGCACAAACAGTGGTCAGAGAGTGGTGTTATATTTTCAATTTTAAAATCTTTAACATAATTCAGACAACCATAAGATATCCATACTAAATCAATAATACTTTGGCCTTGCTGTCCGATAAAAGTATAATTTGCGGGAAAATCATTATACGATCGGCCATTACATACGAACATACTATGCAGTTCCATGATATCTACTAATCTGGAGCCCCTATCGTTCACAACAGGATCTAACGAAGCTCTACTTCCGATCAGATTAGAAAAATTAAAAATATTTTCTTCTAACATATTTAAATTGCCTATTTTAGCATTAAAATCGCCCCCTATAATTATATCATAATTGCCATAATTAGAAATTAGATTATTCAAATCTGATGAAAAATTTTCAATAATTGTATTATCGTTTCCTGTGCCAGGTTTCCAATACACTACGCCTAGACAAAGATAATTATTTCTACACTTTAAAAGAGCACAAAAGAACCACGGATTTGAAAACAAAATTTTAACCACTGAGATGTTTTCCTTTTTAACACAGATCATCACTCCCCCACTAGCTCTGCCTTTATAGAAACTCTTTGAAGCAGCACTGAAGAGACACTCATAACTCTCGAGAAAATGAGGAACTTGAGCATCAGGTGAATGAAGCCAAGTCTCACAGAGACAAAGAACATCCATTTGCAGCAAGGCTCTGGTTTCACTGCTTGTTAAGTTATACAAATTACTGTAGCCATTTATGTTCCAGAAACCAAAAAGAAAATTTGAATCACTTACGTTGTTTCTTTGGGGATTATTTACTTCTGTTTTAAAAAAGATTTTATTGAACATTTGGGGGATCGTTTAATTTTTCTTTTCTTTGAAATGCCAGATCTTGAGGATTCAGATCTTGAGGAAACCAAGAATCTGTTTCCACACCATCTATTTCTGTGTCGATTCAGACAACACGGTTACATCTGATTGCCCTAACCACTGTTTGATATCTTTCTCTGATCTAATTATAACTGCCTGATTACCCACGTCTTTTCTTACTAAAATTGCATTATTCCTGAACCAGACAAACTTAGCTTTTCCCATTCGTTGCAAATCTTTTGCTTGCATAAATAATTTATAAGTTTGGGGGTTCATGTATTCAGAAATATAAACTTGAACATTCAGATTGGTTTCGTCACACGTACTCAGTACAGGGTTTAAGGAAAGAGTGTTATTTTTTACATACCTTCTATAACAGTCCAAGAAGAAAAGCTTGTCAGAATTCTTACAAAATTTAAAAATAACTGGGAGATTATTAGATTTTCTAATTTTATTTAGACGATAGTACTCCTCCAATTTGTCTTCTATAGAATCGAATCCTATGATGGATGAGATTTTCTTCAAAATAGTCAGAATGTCCACATCAGTGTTAC
Organism: Triatoma infestans; assembly: GCA_011037195.1. Taxonomy (NCBI): domain Eukaryota; kingdom Metazoa; phylum Arthropoda; class Insecta; order Hemiptera; family Reduviidae; genus Triatoma; species Triatoma infestans. The sequence goes on from JAAEAF010006814.1 coordinate 12,451, forward strand.
TAGGAATAATCATTACTTTGATTTTATAAAAATTTAAGAACCTGCGTATTTCCGTTTAGGGCAGCTTGCAAATTATTAATACAGTCTTTTAGATAAAGATTTTCTTTACTTACTGCTGTCATCTTATTTTTTACTTTAATTAAATCATTCTTAATCCCTGAAGTAATCGCTTTAATTTCTTCTTTGAAGTTATTCAAATTTTTGTGAATTTCTTGATCATCATTTCTCAAGTCGGAGATATCTTTTTTTCAAGTCTTTGTGAATTGTATTAATACGATCAAGTATACAGCATCCGAGCCCCTCCCTTTTGCTGTCATGGTGTCATTATCAGTTATATCCCCACCACAACTAGCTGTGGACATAGTAACTGTTTTGTTTATATTTATTTATTGAAAACATAATAGATTATAAAGACACTTTTGTCCCCACTAGAAAACTGAACTATCCCCTCCACCACAAAAATATGCTATTATAAATAATTTTAATAAATTTAACAAAGTTTTTCTTCACTATTACGGAAAAACTGATGGATGAAAATTTATCAAAATTCACCAGATTGTTTGAAATAGTAAGAAGTCACTGTATGTCAAAAATCAAGACAATTCTAAATTTAACTAGTGGAAAACACTCAGAATTACAGACACGATGTTACCTCTACAAAGCTCGAACCAAACTCAATTCCGGTGAAAATTAAATTTCGAAAATGACAACAGTAAAGGAAAGTAAAAAAGCGATATTTAGTTGAAGAAGGCTGCGGAGTAACGAACTGTATTTCCTGTAGATTATGTTTCTCAGATTAGGTTACCAATTTTTAGTGTAAATCATACACTAAATAGAAATATCTGCAAACTATTTGCTATAAAGAAAGAAAAAGAGGAGTTTTGATCGGCGCTGCCACCGCCCCAGCTGGCTTAGTGATATATAAAATATATAAATTTAAATTTTCAGTTTAAATTGGAGCTTAGAGAAAATCTTTGTAGCAAAATACTTTAGGAAAAGTGGGCATAACTGGAAATGCTACTGGACCTTTGATTAAGACAATTACCAGGAAATAAAGTGATGCGAGAATGGTGGGGCATTGCTGATTGTTGTTGGTCGCACAATGAGCACAATGGCAACCAGGCTCGCCATCACCAAAGGACCCACATACGGGTCTCCGCAACCCAACCTTATCGTTCCTATACACTTCTACATATAGAGTAACAACATACCTTTAACATAAGGACAAAGGAAGGTTTTACCACATTACTGATAAAGGTTGGAGCCTGCAGGCCTTCTCTAACGCAGATTTAGTCCTCTACTGGTACATATATACATATTGTAGAAAGGAAGCTGATTTATGTACTATTTGTATATATTACATTGCAATAATATATATATTACAATATTATATGAACTATGTAAGTGTAATAAACTTAATTTTGTATGAAAATTAGCACACTAATTATACTTTTAGTCTATTTGCAAATTAAAAGCCTAGATAATATTAATGCATAACATGTAATAATACTGATGTTCATAGACATTGAGAAGTTTGAACAAAGTAAAAATTTTTTTTTCGCTTTTCGTTTTGCATAGTTGCGAAATATGCGGTGTGTGTAGAGAGCAGTGACATAGGCCTGAATTTTAGCATTTATTTTTATTCATTACTTATGAAACCGCCACATTTGCATATAGTGAAGGTGTGCGACGACGGAATCAGGATTTGGAGAGGAATTGCGGTGTCATCCGCAAAGGCAGATTTGACATTTTTTTTTTCAAATTTGTTGATGAAATAATATAAACTTCATAAAAATAGTTAAATGAAAGGCTAATCCGGCTTACTAGCCTTTTTAACCTTTCGCCCTTTTAAATAAAAGCTAATAGAGTGAAATTTTATACCTGAATATGAAAATAGAATAAAATATGCACAAGTTGATTTACAAAACATAAGTTTGTTTATTTTATAATTGTACATGCAGAGCATATATATATTTCTCATTTCATTATCAATATTCTTGTGAAATGTGGTTAGCTGCCTCAGGCCTAATAATAGCACCCTAATTATTAACATAATGTGCAGCCCATTACATCAACATTAATATGAAATTTATATTTATATAAATGGTTAATTTAGCAGCAGTAATGTTTAGTTATCTATATGGTTGTACTAAATTAGTTTCTTCTGCTTTTATATTCAGTTGTAGCTATATTCCGTCGTTGACTGACATTTGTTTATAAAACAATATTAGTACCTTCACATCGTTTACCGGTTTCTAACCCGCCCTGTCATAATCACAGTAACAACGCGGTTCTCTGTGTGGCATATATCTGAATCAAAGTTATCCGATACGAAATTTCTAGCAATGCATGTAATCTTAATTCTACATATTTGGTAGAATTGGAAAATACACTCATATGGCACTCCCAGAAATCTGTCTTCTTTGGGGGGGGGGGGGGGGAAACAAAAAAGAAAGACTATGTGTAGTTAGTATGCGAACTTTTAAGAGAATCATTGGAGTCGTTTCGAGAAAATCGCAACATCTATACACACACACACACATATATATATATATATATGTGTGAATGTATAAACAATTGCGTTCAGTAAAGTTGCATAATATTTGCTTGATGGATTTTGAAACCTTTGTGTCGGATGCAACTAAATAGAATATCAACATTAAGCTTCCTTGGTTTTTTCTTTTTTAGATTTTCTTTTTGCTGGAGAGTGTCTCAAAACATCTTTGAGTCTTGGAACAGTCTTGAAACTTTGACATATCGCAATACTCTCTAAGCACAAGGGAATTCCCATTCTAGATTCCTTGGCCCCTCAAGGGAGTTTAATGCAGCTTAGCCAAAAACAGGTTCATTGTGTACCTAATTTTAGTTGATGAACGCCAGAAGATTGAGGCAAGAGGTGTTTTCAATCCTTAGAAATCATTTTTTTTGAGCAACATGCACACATTCAGAAAAAATATGAACGGTGTTTTATCTCTCTTGGCATGCTCTCTTCAAAATGGATCCCCCACAAGACCCATGTTGTGTAAGAGTTTTTTGAGAGGCAGTGCCCTGTAACCGTGGAAGTAATTCTGCTTAACCCACACTTCTCTCTCTCTCTCTACTGAGAGGAACAATGGAGCTTACTGGGTCCTCCAGAAATAACTCCTCCTGTAAAGAGTGTACTTTCTTCTGAGTCAAAAAGTAGAAGAGAAAATTGTATAAGCCTTAATTTTTATACCGCAAATAATATGGTCAACGTAAAAAAAAAAAAAAAAAAAAAAACCCAACACTGTCCCATTATACTAATCAATTCTAAAATTTTGTGTCACGCGAAGAACAATTCATATTATATTATTAAAGATTATTTATCTTATTATTATTTCACTTTAATGTTTTTGCATTGTATAACAAATAGAGTAATTTAATTGATTCAAGGAATAATCTGAAAACATTTGCACATCGAGAATAATATAATTTAAAACTAATAAACTGCGTCATATTCTTGCAGTTTAGTATTAAAGGTGAACAGGTTAAGCACGCTTTTACAAAGAGAAGTTGTCCTAAGTATTTAAGTGGATAAGTTCAGTAGAGTGGTAACACAGTTTAATAGTTAAGTGTTTGCCAGTGTTTCAGTAAAGACCTTCTACACTTAAATTGGCATCATGTTTTGACTACGTTCTATAGGTACAAGTTGCTCTAGATATTTCTATTATTTTTTGGTTTATAACTATTTATAAAAAAAATTGTTTGTTCGCCTCTTTGAAATGGTCGACGGTTATTGTTATTATTATTATTATTATTACAAGAATTTAAAGAATAAACAGATTTACTGTATTTCCTTCCGTAATCTAATCCAATCTCGCAGTCTTCCTAAAGGAAGAAAATACGCTTAGGCCGCCCAATGGTTCCTTTATACCTCCCGGATACATTTTACATCAACCCTTTACAATTTAGAAACGCTGGAGCTGAAGCGTGAGGGATCGCAGATCAAACTACAAGCGTAAATTTTAGAAATCTCTTGCGAGCATAGTCTCAAACACTCCCAGAAGACTAACCGGTGTTTAAGTTTTCTGGCCACATTTCCTACCCACTGGGGACACAACAAGAATCATGTTATGCAGATCTTTCCTTAAAATGCAGTACCTTGCGACCAGGGCAGTAATACTTCTTAACTCACCTTCCGCTTAGCCACCCTTCCTGTCGGCCACCTTGTTTCCTTGAATGCCCCTGTGCCCCAGGATATTGTGGTACACGAAGGATCCAGCCTCTTTTCCACATTCATCAACAATCTGACACAATTTCCTTCTAAATCTTTTCCTGCGACCTGGATGTCAGAAAAAATTGCAATTCTTCTACCACTTTTATTAATAGGTATTATGTTACATTAAATATAAAAAAAAATTTTAATGATATTGGGGTACCTCACAATATTCTCTAAGCTATCTAGTACAATTTATAAGTTCGGTATTGAAGGAAAGATCAAAGACAAAACTTCTGTTTACCAAAGTTTTGGCAAATTTATTGTCCTCTTCAGGGTAAGTGAGTTAGTTAACTTGGTTAGGAGAGCTGTATCATCATAACAATGATCATCTTCCCTAGTTAACCCACTTACTCTGAAGAAGGCAATCAATTTGCCAAAACGTTTTTACTAAAACCCTAGTGTCGCGTCCTATGGTAGCACCTAAATGGAATGTGAAGTCTCAACTTTCTACGATTTTCCTTGTTTTCACCGCACGCACACACACATACATATACCCACAGAGCAATGTCTAACAAACACTTCAAAATTCACAGGATCTCCAGAATTTGTATTTCCGTTGGTAACTCATTTCCGAAAATTTAAGGAATCGTAATGCTTCGTCGTACAGCAGTAGGAAAATGTAAAAATGATAGGTAAAAACAAAAGTATGTTTATTTAGAAATGTAAAATATATATGTTTTCATTGAATACTGCGATTTAATTTAAGTATTAGAGTTGGTTGAGGATTAACGCGTTGTTTGTAATATTTGACTTTATGAACTTTCCACATATTTTCATGCTCATAGTCTTTAATTTGTTTAACTTGGTTATGTGTGCTTTGGAATTAGGCCTTTAGGAAAGACAAACTTCCATATATAAATATATACTATTACTTTCTCTTACTCCTTATAAGAGGAAGTATTTTAATCATGTCAAATTTTCGATATAGAATTTTTACCGGAAATATCCGTTTTGAGGGAGTGCATGTGAGCTCAAAAACGAAAAATCGTAGAATGTTCAAACTTGATATTACGTTTAGGTATCACCATGGGATCCGACAGTAGGTTACTGTGAACATTACACAACCGGAAATACCACTTTACTCAACTTTTTTTTTACTTTTTTGCAATTTTCACAAAAATGGCTCCAACAATTTTCTTGAAAGTTGTAATATGAACTACACATTCGAAAACAAGTTGATTAAGCTCGACTTGCCCCACACAAGTGATGGGCACATCTTTTTTACAATTCGAATTGGCAGGATTGCGTTTGTGGGTCAGTTCACTAGACAAAAAAAATATATGAATATTGATATATATTTGAATAAGAAAGACAATATAATTTTTGCCTCAAGCTAGAGGAAGTTTATATATTACATGTATAATGTTACACAGTTGATGTTGGACTAAACTTTAGTATTCACTAAATTGGATAAAATTATTAGAATTTGACGCTATTTACAAATTTACAAAAGTATTAATAAAATAATCTGTAAATAATGTGGTCTGGAATGTGTGTTGAGAAGGACTCATTCGTACTCTTCAAGTTGATTTGGTGACTGATTGATTGTTAAGGCCCCCCCACGTTAGTCGGCTATATTAAATATCTCCTAGAGGCAGGTTGTAGGTGTGACATTGGCTGTCGCATTTTAAACCCATTCGCCAATATATTGTAGTGGGCGTAAATACAAGGTGTAATGAATAGTTGACGCACGCTTGGAGGCTTAGTAGTGGCGCCTTGATGCTCTTGGTAATGTTAACTATTGAGTCTAGCTTTTGTGTGGCGAATTTGCTGGCTATTAGTTCCATTATATTTGCCGTTTGTGCTAATTATCTTGTGAAATATGCAGGTACATTAAGTGATAGTTATGTTTGAGTGGTTAAGTAGATTTGAAAACTTTTAAATAATGACCACTGTATTTAGCAAGAAAGTGATAACGCAATTTCGAAAATTTAACGCGACCGCATTACATTCACTTGCAGCTGTAAAAGAAAGTAAATAAAAAAAAAAAAAAATGCAACATAGAATTCACAAACATTCAAGAAGTGGATATATATATGTAAAAATAAGAAATATTATGTTGTGATATGTGAAGAAAGAGTATAGTGGCATGCTATACCACCCACGCCGGTCAACATGCGTACAGGTCGTGATTGGTAAAATGTAAGAAAGAAATAGAACAAGAAAAAAAAAAAAAAAAAACCTAGACAATAAGAGCTATTACGATTGACAGATTAAGGAGAAACGAGATCAGCCTTCTCTTTCTCTCACTACTAAACTGGCCTCTCCTTTGTTTTCATGTTTGTAACAAGTTTTTACGTGACTGAATCCCAATACCATTCTAGTTTTTAAAACTGATTGTTTTTGCACTGTCAGTTTACCATCTAAATACTCCTTACAGCCAATTAATAGATTCCTTTTGCATTATCCCCCATACTGACGTGATAACTTCTCATCGTTTTTATTTTCACTATTATTTTTTTTTTATATCTTGTTTTATTTATTTAATTTCAAGTTTTATTTTATGCTTAAAAAAGAAATTAACCGGTTTTTTAGAAAAAGTATTAGTTTTGTTGTGTATTTGGAGCTAACTCACATGACTTTCTCTTACTCCTGTCAATCAATTATATATGAGGTGACAGATTTACATTAAACTTCAAATTTTACTCATTTGTCCTAAAGATAAATATACAGGTGGTGGGAGGGGAACTACAACTTCTGAACCAGGCTCTAATTGTCTAGGGTTTTTTCTTTTTCATGTTCTAGGCAGGTAGATGAGTTCTTATATTGCGGACCAGAAGAGCACACCAGTAAGTTTGAATCAACCCCGTATGTAACATTTGAAATTTAAAGCCACAAATTCAACAGAACTATCTAAAAATCTTTTTTTACTTTCTCTTACTTCTAGTAAGCGGAAGTATTGTAATCGTGTCAAATTTCGATATCGAGTTTTCACCGGAAATATCCGTTTTGAGGTCCCCTGAGTCCAAAAAAGTGGTTTTTAGCGAATGGTCTGTGTGTGTGTGTGTGTGTGTGTGTGTGTATGTGAACAGCATAGCTCAAAACGAAAAATCATAGAAAGTTCAAACTTGATATTCCGTTTAGGTATCACCATGGGATCCGACAGTGGGTCATCTGTCAAAATTTCTCAACCTTGAAGTACCACTTTACTAGTTGTTTTTTTTACGTTTTTACAATTTTCTCAAAAATCGCTCCAACGATTTTCTTCAAACTTAGTATATCAACTATACATACTAACAGCTACAACTTTTATTTGTAATATTTCTCTGGAAAAATTCATTTAAGGGCACCTATGAGGGAAGGGTGGGGTTAGGTTTTCATTTAAAGTGCTATTTAAGTTTATTAAACAATTATATCGTCTAAATAATGTTAATTAAAATTAAATATGTTGATGAAATTCCGAGTTTGAAAAAATCGGATGACCGGAAGTGCGTTTACTTTATCACTTTAGTAAATGATTTTTTTCACTTTTTCGCGATTTTCTCAAAAATGGCTCCGGATGATTATCTTATAACAACGTATATAAACTAAAATACAAAGATCTACAACTTTTATTAAAAACTTTTCTCTGGGAAAATTCATTTAAGGGCACTTTTCGGGGGGGTGGGGTTACAGCTTCCTCTAAAGTGGTATGATAGTTGATTATATAATTCTATAATCCAAACAAAATTAATTAGAAATAAATTGATGGCCAAAATTCCAAGTTTTAAGAAAATTAGTTAACCTGACGTGCGCTTTTACTGAAGATTTTCCAGTTTTCGACGAATTTCGTTTTATTTGGTACACAAACTATAACCTTCGTCAATTATAATTTTGAGAACAGGAGTAAGAGAAAGTTGTGTGAGTGTTCCACTTCAGATTTTTTTTATTTCTGTTAGTATTCCAAGTTAAAAAAAAAAAATGCTTTCAAGAAAATAAAAAACAAATCTCAAAAACCTATTCTGTAAAGTCGCACTGTGAGTTAACCGATTTTCTTCAAAATTGGAATTCCTGCAATGCTTTTATCAAATATTAATGTTTTATAGGTGTTACAATCATAAATTTTATTCAAATGGTACTTTAGAAGAAAACTTAGTGTTACTTACTGTTCCCCCAGAACCCTCCAAAAATCAATTTTCACGGGAAAATGTTTCAAATAAAAGTGATAGACATTTATGTAAGTAAATATTTTACAAAGTTAAAAAAAAATCGATGTAGCTGTTTTGGAGAAAATCGTGAAAAACTGAAAAGAATGAAAAATCAGTAAAGTCGCATTTTCGGTTGATGCATTTTGCCCGAAACATTCATGATGTCTGATGCGGCTTACTCCTCGTAAGCGGTACACTGAGCTACCTGCGATTATTCGTTGTTGAGTGTTTTTCTGAACTAAAACGCTTACACATTATTTATCATACTTGGGGACCTCTAAACATGTATTTCTAGTAAAAAACCAATTTCGAAAATTTGATCGCAATGCTTCCGCTTACGAGGACTAAGAAAAAGTAAACATAGCAGCCTTCATTCCATTTCTTTTGGATTTAGCGTCGGCTTTAAGTTGAACGAATGAATGACGCTCTTATCCCTGACTCAATAATAACAATGTCAGAATGAATAAGTTGTCTGTGCCGATCTAATTAACACACAATCAAAGTTTATTAACATATATTAGGTACCTTAAAAAAAAACCTTTTGAACTCAGTCAAAAAAAAAAAATCTCGAAATGGTTTGGTTGTAAATGCAACAACAACAAAAAATAAATAAATAAATAAAAATAAAATGAAAATGTATTTTAATACAAAAAAAAGAAGAGTTAATCTTCATTTGGTTAGTTGTATTGTTCTATTATTGTTGAGGAAAGGTTTACTGGTGGGCAATTCAAACGTTTTTTCAAATGCATCTTGGAAGCTTTTAATGTACTGCTGTCAGACCTTCGTTGACGTTTATCCCAATAAATATAGGCAGATAAGATAGTTCACTACAACTCTTTCAAGTTTTCATCTTTTAATATTTTATATATCTGTAATAAGTATTTGAAAAGAAGATGCGTTTTGATTGGATAGAGGCACAAGAAATAGAAAGAAACACAACTGTAGATACCCTCGTAAAAAAGGCTCTCTATTCGTAATATCGAAATGTAACTCGTATCTTACATATCGCTTATCAGATCACAGCATCAACAATTTCATAAGAAAGACAGCATTGATGACAAAAATCAAAAGCTCTGGCCACAAACTAATACACACTGATCTAGGCGAGATACGAGCAAATTTCAACATACAGAAAACGGACAAATGTTCTTGTGAAGCATCGATAATACGAAATTTGTAACACTGGAACTTTTACATGAGTGCCTAATACTGGAACAGGACTCTGAGTAATTGATGGTATAGATCTGATGCCCCATATAAAAAACTACAACAGTTCGAGGGGTTCGTCAGAGTAGATAGACTGTCCAAAATACCATTTGGAACGGGAACCTGATGGAAAGAGAAGAAGAGAGCCTTATGACTTTGAGGGGAAGATGACGTGTGGTAGTTCGACTTGAGAAAACTGGATGATTTCCTCAGAGACAAGGTAGAAAGTAAGGAGTGTTAACAGCAAGCGAATGGTAGACAATATTTGAGGAAGCTCGAGTCCTTGAAGCAACATGGTGCCTTGCAAGAGTAAGAAGTATGTGAATAAAGAGTAAGGAACATGGAGTTTGCGAGAAGGTGTGAAGCTTGGGCACTTAGTAGGTTTTGGAAGAGGATATATTCTTGCTAGAACCTTGCCAAAGCTAGGATTCCTTAGGGAGAATAATCTGTAAGGGGTGCTGTAGTTTGAGATATATATAGATACAATAGACCTCTTCTAATAGACTCCTTACTTTCTACCTTGTCTTAGCTGTGAGGGAATCGTCCAGTTTTCTCAAGTTGACCTACCACACGTCATCTTCCCCTCAAAATTGCAACTAGTTGAAGTTACGTGACTGTTCCACAGCAGAATTTGTTTATTAATTATTTTTTATTAAAGAGACAAGGTGTGGTGCGAAGTGAAGTGAACAAACTGGTTATTACAACTTTTCATAATGAGAGATTCATAATTTGGCGCCCCATTCGAAGAAACTGCTTTCGGAAGAAGTATGATTTGTTTAAATTGTCATGAAAAATGAATATTATGTATTATTTTGCTTTCAGAGTGCTGGTTTTCGTTAATTTATACATTTGTTTCTAGATATTAGGTAATTTGATATAATAACATTATCTGTGTGTGATCAGTTTACAAAGTAATATTATTCATATAAATGAAGTGTCAAAAGTGTAAGTTGAAAGCCGTGTGTTGAGAGCTGCATCAATATGTGTACAGACTATGCGAATTTATAATTAAAAGTAAGATGTGGCTGTTGCACACGCAACATGGAACCGTGCGCGGCCGTACGGTATCACTAGGCAGGCGGCAGAATGTAAAGGTGTATGAGTGTACGTTGCTTGTATATCTGTTCCACATGTGTCTGTGAGTGTGTGTATCGCTCGATAAATAATGCATGCCTCTTTCCTTTGGCCATCTCACTCTATCATTCTCTTTCCCTCTTATACCATCCGCACTCTCTCTTATTCTAAAACCACCCCTTATTCCTCTGTTACAAGTGTAATCAGGTTTGGCCCTTGCTAAATGGGCACAGTCCATCCCTGGGTACTTTGATTCGTCTGACTACTCTTTGATCCCCTTCTGGTCAAATATTATCCTCCGGCGCCTCATCACACAGGGGGCCCAGCATACTCTTCTTCTACGTCGCTTACTGTTATACTACAACCTCGCCTTCTCTTCTCTATTTCCCTACAAGCTCCTGGGCGAGTCCCCTTTCAGTATTTTGTCTTGTCGCGCCTTAGAAATGAACCTTTTCATCTGACCAGTAGAGTCGCACATTAACAAACTCCCCACTACTTCATACTCCATCTAAAATAGGAGAGCATGCTATATACATCCTCACATTAACCCAGCATTTCGCTTCTTCATCCTTCCTTTTATCCATTAATATTTATTCATATATTCTCTCCATTTCATGTTCGTAGAAATTTATCTACGTGTTTTTGAAAGCCTTTTACTATAACACTGAATACTAGCTACAAATATCTGCAACTCTCGAAAGAAAATTACAGAATATAAGGAATCTGAATATCCTTATCTCTATCACTGAGAAAGAATCTGTTTTAGAATAAAAAATTAAATTTAGAAAAATCCGTGTAAAACCATGACATTACATTTTCTTACTGCATAATTACAAATTTAATTGATGAATTTACTTTATGAGCTAAGCCAATGCAACGCCAATATCAGCAACCCCACCCATTTCCGAATTTTTTCTAACGGCTCCAATGATTTTCTTTAAATTTTCCATACTGTCTACATACATATTATTATTATTATTAGACCGGGTGCCTGGCGGCATGGGACCTAAGCTTTTATCCCCCCGATGCCCCCCATATCATCCCCTTAAATAGTCTCCCCCAGTAGCCTTCTGATCAGTCTGCAATAAACCAGAATATCCTTTAACTCCAACACGCCCAAGCAATCCTGCGAGAGTGGTGCCCTCCCAAATACGCTAAACCTAGTACTAGCGAAACGAGGGCACTGACATAGGATAGTGATACACCGTTTCCCGGACTCCGTCATCGCAATTCTGACAAATGGGACTAGATGTCCTCCCTATGGTAAACAAGTGACTAGACACCCAGGTGTGTCCAGTCACTACCCCCACCAAGGTCCTCAGACCTGTCCTGCTGAGGGATAGGAGGTAAGCCGAAACTCCCTGTTTAATTCTTTTTATAAATCTTTTAGGTTGGAGGCACCGTTGCGTCTGCTCTAAAAGACTGGAAGATCTTTCTTCATTGAAAGATGTGCTTCTCATCTGGGTTCCAGGTCATATGGGAATCTTTGGGAATGAGGAGGTGGATAGGTTTGCCAAATTAGGCGCCTTTCTTCCTTTCATTGGTCCAGAGTCTGCTGTTGGTGTGTCTTGTGGCACATGTTTATCAGGCTTTTAGACGTGGATGACCTCACAGCATCATCCTGTAGGGTTATCGGCAGTCCAAGATGCTCATTGCGGGTCCGGACGGAGCTTTGAGTAGAGGGATCCGATGTCTTTCACGGACCTCTCTCAGGAATCTGGTTGGATTCCTCACTGGGCATTGTGGCTTAAGGAGACATCTCTATACAATGGGACTCATGCCTGACCCCTTTTGTAGAGTTTGTGAGACGGAGGAGGAAACACTCATGCTCTGATGCGGATTGTTTGGGCTGTGAGGAGATTAGGTTTAGGACCTTCGGCCGGAATAGGATATCGGTAGAGGATCTTAAGCTGTGTCCTTTTAAGGTTTTGGTCCGATTTGTTCGGTCTGTGGTGAAACTTAGATGGTTAAAACCTGGGCCTGGATTTTTGTTCTAGTCCCAGTGGTTGTTATTCTTTAGGGTAGCTATATGGGCCGGGGAGGCTTTGGATAGCGTAGGGTTTGCCCTCCCCTTCTTTGAATAATAATAATAACCCCTGCGTGTCCCCATAGCATTTCTATGGGGACTCTCGTCTCCCCGAGAGTCCCCATAGAAATGCTATGGTCCCTCCCTAGCCAACTGATCTGCCCAGTCATTCCTCTATTCCCGCATGTCCAGGTATCCAATAGAGACGCACATTACCCGTTTGAGCCAAGGCGTTAAGCCTTCTCTTACATTCTCCACTAGTTTCGAGCTCCACCATGGCTTGCTCAAAGCCCCCAGTGCGGCCTGACGTCTACATACATAAATGCCTATCACTTTTATTTGAAAAATTTTCCGTGGTAGAATTCCAAATTAATGAAAATCGGTTAACCGGAAGTAGAATTTTATTTTTAGCACTTAGTGCAATGTTATTGGCGTTCCCTTCTGCATTACAATGTAATTAATTCTATACCTCCTTCGATAAGCCTACTTGTCCCACCCCCAACTGCCACTATATTTATGTTAGGAAATTTGTCATTTTATTCATAATTGGATTAACAGCAGTAAGAGAATGTCGTGTGACTTTTTCGAACCAATTTATTTCATTTTTTCTTGTTTTTTAATGAAAAGGAATTTACTTTTGGACAGGTTAGTCAAGCAGGTATGTATGTATGTTTGTAGATAAAAGTGTGATGGGACGTTAGGTTGATCAAACTCGTTATGAACGCCGTCATTATCGCCTAAGTACACTATAACGCCTTGTTCCCTTCACCTCGTGCACGGCAAACATTATAACCTACAGGTCATAGTGGACAGCATGCACGAACATATCTGTTTTATTCAAACATGTCTATAGACAAACCTACACATTAATAACAATAACCTCTCTATAATTTTATACACTTCTCTTAGTAATTCTATAATTATACATTTCATTAATAATTACTTTCCCTTACTGTTATTGTAAGAGAAATTGAGGCGATAATGTCAAATTTTTAAAAGTGACTGAAAATATTGAAGTCCCATAAATACGAATTTTTTTTATTTTTTTTAGAGATTGTTCTATATGTGTGCGTTTTGTGTCAGAATAATTTAAAAACAAAAAATCGCAGAAAGTTGATGTTTCGTTTAGCTTAGTGGTTAGCGCGTTGGACTTCCACGCGGAGTGCCCGGGTTTGAGTCCAATGCTGCCCTTAGATTTTTTTTCTTCCTAGGAGCCTCTACAGCTCACTGTTCGGTGATGGACAGTGTTGTCTGCAGCGAAAGAACTGCCGGAGGCCGGTAGTGCATTGAGAAAGCTCCGGGCGCTAATGACCATAGATATTTTGATGCGCCTTAAATTGAAAAAACAAAATAAGGTTTTGTTCAAAATCCGTCAATTACCAATGCTTTTTTTAGTTTTTTTTTTTGGGGGGGGGGGCGATTTTCTCGAAATCGCTTGACAGATCCAACGATTTTTTCTTTAAACTCGATACAATATAAAATGCTATAACTTTTATTCGAAAAATTTTTATCAGGAAAAATTCTTTTTAGGGAATTTCTGATGGTGGGGGGTGACGGTTCTAAAGTGCCATTACAATATAATGTACGATACTATCATCTCTATAATATTAATTATAATTAAATAAGTTGCCAAAATTACAAGAGTGAAGAAAATCTGTTGACTGGTAGTGTGACATTATTGAGCAGTTTTTTTCTCCAGTTTTCCACGGTTTTCTTCATATAAGCATCGACAAATTTCCTATACATACAGAGACAAATCACTTTTTTTCAAAATTTTCCGTGAAAAGTAATGTAAGCAGTATGTGGGAAAATGGAGAGGTTATGCCTTCCTCTAAAAGTCGTTTTATGCAGTTTAGATTGATATAACATTGAAAGTAACTAAAATATAGTAAGAATAATCAGAAGTTTGAAGACAATTAATCATTTGTTATTCTGTAAATTGCAGGAACAGAAAGTCACGTGTGAATGTTGGATAACACTTTTTACTTCATCTCACTCCCACAGTAAGTGACCTTATGATCGTGTCAAATTTTTTGGAATTGTTTTCACTGGAAATATATGTTTTGTGGGTTCCTGTGTACGAAAAAAAAAGTTTTAATTGAATGGTCGATATCGATCAACTAACTGGAACTGCGACTTTACGGTAAGTATTTTTTTTGTTTGTAGTTTTTCGATATTTTCATCAGTGGCTCCAACCATTTTCTTTAATCTTCGTTACCATGCAAACATATAAATACCAATAAATTTTAGCTTGAAATATTTTCCCGATGATATTGATTTTTCTGGAGTTCTGGGGTAAAATGAACGTTTAGCTTTCCTGTAAAATATCACTTCAGTGAAATGTATAGTACTGGCACCTATATATGTATCTTCTTCTTCTTTCCAAAGCGATTCTTCTCCATCTTCTTATGCCCAGGCTCCTAATATCCTCTTCGTCGTCATCTAGCCATCTTTTCCTCGATCTTCCTTTCTTGCTTGCCCCTCCCTGGCGCCCATCTAGCAATTTCTTAGGAACTCTAGTTTCTCACAATGTGCCCTAACCACCTCATCCTCCCTCTTCTTAAACAACCCACCAAATCCTGCTCTTGATACAGTTCTTTTAATTCTTCATTTTTTCCTTATCCTGTACCAATCTCCTTCACTTATTGGGCCAAAGATTTTTCCGAGTATGGCGTATGTTACTGTGAGCCTCAATATGGTTCTGTATACTATCAACTTCGCCTCTCTCGATAGCTCTCTAAATCTGAACATCTTTTTCAGCGCCCAGAATACCCTGTTCGCCGCCGTTATTCTTCCTTTTATTTCTATACTCACGTCATTTTTTTTCAGTGAGATCGTTATTGAGTATAATATAACTATAAATTATCACTTTTAATTGGAATATTTTTCTATAAAAAATTAGTTTTGAGGAATTTGTAGAGTTAAATTGTAAATTTTATTTGGTTCAATGTTATTGGCGCGTTCTTTTGCACTATAATGTAATCACTTCTCTGTCTACCTGGTTATAAAGTTTAGATTGATCTTTGTTTATTAATCTTTAAGTTTCATACCAGAATTTTTAGTTTTTTATTTATTTTATAATATGTATATATTTGCATTGTCCAAATACTGCTTGTATATTTTTGTAGGATTTGAAAAATGATATTAATTATATCGACTGGTTGGCATTTTAACGCCATTCTTAGTTCCAAAAGTACTTTATATAAATATGTTACATATAAAATTGTTTTTGGAATATTATTGATACAGATGGTGACTGACTGACCTCTCTACCATTATGCAATTACTAGCTTCCATGGATCTCCTACGGCGCGATGTTTCCAGCCTGTAATGATTCCATTTGATTTATCCCTGATCGATTGCCCCTCTCTATCATTATAACGCTATTAAGATTAGATTAGGAAAGTACGCAGCTTTGAGTCTGTTCGTCCCAGTCTGTACAACAAACTTCAACCTTTCCACACCTCACTTCTTCTAAAAGTCCCTCTACCCACTCTAGCTGTATCCATTAGCCTCCCCGGACCTATTGTATTGCCCTGGCACTAAGGCCGGTTTAAAAAAAGAAAGAAGAAGAAGATATAAATAAATAAAAAAATCTAAAGGAAACATTACTACGAATTAATCGAGAGGGACACGAGGAGCCCCTGTAATGACATGCCTCGGGCCACTTACCCATCAGACCCCTTTTTCTAACCCGAAAATGGGTGGCGCTATTTTTAACATTAGTGAAGTGTGCTTATATACTTCGATAACCAAAATTACTCTTCTAGAAATCACCACAGATAATAATTCAAATTACCAAACATTAATATAAAACTCAATGACATGCGGTCCCTTTACATCATGAAACACAGCACATAGCTGTGTTGAATAATTTACTTATATAATAAATAATATTATTTTTTGCATGCAATTTTATGCGTTTTTAATTTTATGCGTTAGGCCAACTAATTACACGTAACCAACTTGTATAAACTAAGTAAACGTCAATAAAAATTTCAGTTTGTAACACCAATACTTGGATTTCTTCTAAACTGGCCATCAGATAAACGTTGTAGATAATTAAGAATTTAGTTGGTAAAGAAATCGTTTAAACCATTTTTAAGAAAATTATGGCACGAATTCTGTTTGCCCAATTTGATCAAAAACTTATAGCGAAAGAATTAAATAAAACATCAAGTTTAAATTTACTATGAATGTCCTGATTTTTCAATTTCTGAGTTATGCTGCTCACCAAACACACACACACACACACACACACATGCGCAAGGGCGTGTCCGGGGGGGCTGCATTAAAGCTAGAAACAGCTGTGAACACAATTATGGACAAAATGACAAATTTTCTTTCATTAAGCCTGGCTTAAATATTGAGGTGTGTTTTAGCAGGGTGAAAACAAGTACCTATCCAGGCAGGTAGTAGAAGTAGAATTGATTTCATTGTAGTCCAGAAGAGAACACAATAACATATGAAATTTAACGCTACAATTCTTCAGAACTACCTAAAATCAATTTTTTCGGAAAAAAATGTTCCAAATTAAAATAATAGGTTTAAGTGGGGAAGGGAATAGCGTAGGGTGGTTAGCGTACTGGACTCCCACGCGGGGGACCCGGGTTCGAGTTCAGCTGTGCTACCCTTACATTTTTTTCTTCCTAGGAGCCTCTATTGTCCGGGGATGGACAGTGTTGTTTGTAATGAGAGAACGCTGTCCGGAGGGCGGTAGTGCACACTGAGAAGGCTCTGGGCGCCAATGACCATAGATGTTGGCGCGCCTTAAATTAAAAAAAAAAAAATAGGTTTAAGTGCGTGCAGTTAGCATTCTAAGTTTAAGGGGAATCGATATTGCCGTATTCCAGAAAAATCCCCCCCCCCCCCAAATAAAAATAAAAACGCACGTTTAGGTAAAGTCGCACTTCCGGTTAACCAAAATTTCTTCAAATTTCGAATTCTAACAATGTTTCTAATATATTCTAATATTTTATAGCTGGTACAACCGTACATAGAAGTGATATTTTATAGGAAAAGTTAACGCTACAAGCGTTCCCATTTGTCAAAATTGCGACGACGGAGTGAGGGAAACGGTGTACCACTACTTATATCAGTGTCCCCGTTTCGCTGGTACTAGGTTTCGTGTATTTGGGAGGACACCACTCTCGCAGGATTGCCTTGGCGAGTTGGAGTTTAGGGATACCGTGGGATATTGTAGACTAACCGGTAGGTTACCGGGGGAGATTAATTAAGGGAACATGGAGGGTATCGGGGGGATAAAAGCCACATAGGCTTAGGTCCCACGCCATTGGGCACCCGACTAATAATAATAATAATAATAATAATAATAACGCTACAAGCGACTGTTCCCCCACAGCACCTAAAAAAAATCAATTATTCCGAGAAAATACTGTGATGGGTACAAAATAATTTTACTTTTTCTTATTCCTAATAAGGACAGCATGTATTGCAATCTTGCCAAATTTTCGAAATCTTCACCGATAATACACGTTTTGAGGTCCTCTAAGTACGAAAAAAAAGTTTTTAGCGAATGGTGTGTGTTTGTGTGTGTTTTACTAGAATATCTCAAAAAAGAAAAAATCGCAGCAACTTCAAAACTTGGTATTCTGTTTAGATACTACCAACGCATCTGACACGAAGGTTTCGGGCGAAACTGGAACTGCTGGAAAACCGGAACTTTAAAGAATAGGTGTGAGTTTTTTGGAATTTTCTCGAAAATAGCTACAACGATTTTGTTTCAAGTTGGAATGCTCAATGCACAGATAGGTCACTGTTACATGCTAATTTTTTCCATAAAAATTTATTTTATGGGGTTTCGAGAGTCTGTCTGAGATTGACATTTAAACTGCACAAGTTTTGTTGATTTTGTGACAAAGGGCGCTCCACTCAAGTCCGCTCAGCTATACAAAGTATACAAGTATAAATACCACCTTTTTTTTTGTGGCCAGTATAACTAAACCTTGTGAATTTTAGAGAAAATTGTTAATTAAATTGGATCAATTGAAGTAAGAGAATGTCGCGTGAGTGTTTCGCCTTCTGGAAATATCAAACCATACCTATATTTCCGGCGAGAACTCAGTTTCGTAGAATTGACAATCACAATAAATTCTGTTACAGAAGTAAGAGAAAGTAACGAGCATTATTTTGTTTGAACAAAAATACACAATAAAATATGAGGACAACACTGTAACATTCTGTATTCAATAAAATACCCATCGGTGACGGATTGCATAGAGCTGGCCTTTAATTACAGACTAATCACAACCTTCATCAATGTATATTTATTTAACATTCTTTGTAATTTATAATCACAGATTAGAAAAAAATAAAACAAAGAATGAAAAAAAAAAAAAAATCACGTTCTTCACCTGCGGCGAACTTTCCGACACTGCCCCAGGACACATTAGAGGGGCCTCGCTGGGTACTTCGGCCACATGACTTATGGCGGTAATCAATAAACAGCGAGCGGACAAAACCGTAAGACACGGACCTCACTGATGCGAAAATAATTACGTCCAGAAGGGGGCCATCATCGGGTTGGACCAGGTACATGTCTTCTCAAACAATTACTGCCCTTCGGCCTCCACCCGTTTCATCATAGTTTAGAAAAATCATTGCATTAACAATCATCCTTCGAAATAGTTGTTCAATTCCTTAATGCGCTTTAGATTGCTTACTGAACTACTATTCTCATGTACAACTGTATCAAACTAAAAGTTCCAAAATTAAAGTTAATATCCTCAACGTAGTCTATAATTATTTTATTATTATTTTTTTTTACTCTCTTTTATTCTTGCATTTATGTACATATGTATGTACGAGTACAAGATCAGCATAACTCAAAAACGATAAAAAGCAGGAAGCACAAGAACTTCATATTCCGTTTGAATATTAGGTAGGTAAAAACAGGTACTACATAGGTCGAAATCCGTCAACCGGAACTACCCATTTCTGAATAAATTTTTTAGTTTTTCGGTATTATTTCGATAGAGACTCCAACGATTTTTGTTTAAACGCTTATTTTGTTTAAGTGGTTAAAGAATGTCGTTTATGCGATAACTTCTTTCAAGTAGAATGGCCTACTATAGTGTTTAATGTTATACAGATCGTCCTCACCAATTCACGAGTTCACTCATCTTCAACATTCGCATGAAGTAAGATTAACTAAATTTTACTTTTTCTTACTCCTGTTAAGAGGAAGTATTACGATCGTGTCTAATTTTCGAAATTGAGTTATCACCGGAAATACATGTTTTGAAGTTCTCTGTGTACGAAAAAATGTTTTCGCGAATGGTATTGTGTGTGTGTCGGTGTGAACAAAATATCTCGAACCTGAAAAATCGCAGGATCTCTAACTTGATATTCCATTCAGCTAGTTACTCTACCATCGCATCTGATGCGAAGGTTTCGGGCAAAATCCAACCATCTATCGGAAGAAGGATATTTTTTTTTTAATTTTTTAACTCTCACGAAAATGGACCCAGCTACTTTTTTAATTGTTCATGTACATAAATATCGATTAAACTTTTATTTGAAGGAGTCCTCACGCGTTAGTCTAGTGGCTACCGCATTCGCCTTTCGTGCGAGAATTCAGGGCTCAATTCTCGTTAGGGCGAAATCGGTGATGACCCAGCATCGTGATAAATAAGTGGGAAGCTACAATTAGTAACGCCCTAGGTAGCGAAGGCCGGAACTAAACGGTGTGGGAATAAACTGCGGCGTGCTTACCATACGTCCAACAATATATCGCCGCCTGGCGTTGAGTTGGTCCTTTCTGGATTGTTGCGCCATAGGTTTTTTTATTTATTTACATATTTATTTATAAAAATGGTGGTGAACACTCATAAGACTTTCTCTTATTGCAATTTGTTGTTTAATTATGTCGCGTCAACACCTGCGGTCAGTGGTGCCTTCTCAGCGCATCTCCGAGTACGTCTCGGTACTGAAGAACATGCTTACCACACGTCCCCCCTATTCAAATCGCCGTCCGGCAAGCTTGGGCCCTTCATGTACTGTTGCGCCATAGGTTTTTTTTTTTATTTGAAACATTTTGTAATGAAAATTTATTTTTTAATGAGTCCTGGGGGAACACAGTAGTGTTATGCTTCCCTCAAAAGTACCATTTTATTATATGTAAGATTGTACCATTTCAATAATACATTAGAAGCAGTGATGTAATTCCCATTTAGAAGTAAACTCAGTTAATTAAATGAAAGTATTACGGCATTACACAATGAGATTTGTGTTTTTTTTTGGAATTTTCTCGAAAACGACTGTACTGCAATGATTTCCTTATAGGCTTGTGGTAATTAGAGACACTGATTAAAATGTATCGTTACTATTTGAAATATTTTTCAAAAAAATAATTTTAGGTATTAGTGCGACATTTGAGGAGTTAAATTTCAAATATTATGTGAAGTTAGTTCAAAGTTGAGATGTTCTCTTCTGGAGTAAAATGTAATCAATTCTGCTGCCTGCCGGGATAGGTACCCCTCCCCGACACACCACAATATAAGATAGGCCTAATGAGTATAATTTTAAAATTTTTAAAAGAAACTTTGTTATTCTACCGATAGTTGTATTCACAGCTGTAAGAGAATGTCGCTTGATTGTTTCAAACCTATTTTTTTTTTTTACTGGAAGTACAATTGAGAAGCAGTATAAGAAGGGTATGTGTCAATAATAGTTGATAAAGTAGGTGTAGGATAGGAAATAATTGAGTAAACTAAATCAAACCCTATATCCCAGGGAAATTCAAATAAACTAAATCCATAAATCATGCACCGATTACAGTGAATATACTCCTCATACTTGGTACGTATGTATATAGTTGATCCCTTCGATAAGCTGGATTACCATGTTAGGATTCCCTTACTTCATTCTGCACAACCCCTAACACTCAATGTACAACCTTCAGTCATTTGATCACATGTTCCATAAAAAAAATAAAAAACGTTACCACCATTCAAGCTGACGTAATTTTTTTTTTTTAGTAAATTGTTTGTTACAAATTTATTTGTTTGTTAACATTCTTTTGTTTTTCTATTTCTATTGACTGGTGAGAAATAATTACATTTAAAATGATGTTCTTTTAATTTGCGTTTAGTTGAAAAAAAAAAAATCTGATATGAAACACTCACACGTCTCTCCTAAATTCGCGATTACTAAAATAACAAATTTTCTTTACCTACTTATCCTAAAATAAATATAGAATTAAGTATAAAATAAAACAAATACCTACCCAATCAAGAATAGAAGTGATTAAATTGTAGTCCAGAACAGAGCGCCAATAACGTTGAACCACCCCCATAGTATATGACGTGTGTAGATAGTATATGACATTTAAATAAAATCGTTGTGCCATTTTCAAGAAAATCGCGAAAAACTCAGTAAAATCGTGTTTCTGGTTCATAGATTCGTGTCAGATTCGGTCTCGATTAGCACTTGAGTTCCCGCGATTTTTCGTTTTTGATATATTTTTTTTCTGAAAAAAAAAATCGTACTCACAGGATCTCAAAACAATTATTCCGATAAAATGCACAATTTCGAAAATGGGATACGATTGTTATTCTTGCGCTTATCAGGAGAGTAAGTGAAAGTAAAAATTCTATGAAATTCACACGACTTTCTCTTATTTGAAAATTTATTAAATCATTAGTTGCCCCGGATATTACAAAAGTAAACGGGGGGGGTTTATACTTTAGAGCGTAATCTCAGTGTGAATACATAGTATGGCAGCACCACCTGTCGTCTGTCCCATACAAAACTTGTTAAAAGTTCCGCTTATCTCATAGATTCTCCAGAATCAGTCTCAAATAATTTTTGTTTTTTTAATATTTAAAGTATTATAATAGGTTGATAGCATTCCAAAATTAGAGAGAGTCGGACCATGATTTGCAGAGAGAAATGACCTGACGGGAACCCAATAGATATGATATAATATGATATATTTTATTTGCCTGTATACATCAGTTACAATATTATAGGCTCGTCAATAAAACTTATTCACCAACAAAAATATACGGCTGTGATCCCTGACAATGAACTTTACACCAATAATAACAACAAAACTCGCTGGTAGTCTTTACTTATAATACAGTTTATTTTGAAATCTTCTACTGTCCAGTTCTGTTCCATAAACTCTTTTATGTCATAAAAACATTTCTTTATTAAGAAGTGGTTCATCATTTTTTTAAATTGGAGGTAATCCAACTGCCTTAATTCATTTGGAATTTTATTATATATCTTCGCGGACATAATACTTGGAACCACTGCAGATTTTGTTAGTCTTTTTGAAGGTAAGTTTATATCGATAATGTTGCGTATGTTATAACAGTGTCTGTTGCCTCTCGTATCCTTATTTGGATTTTTTTTTTGTTGCAGAGCGAGCTTGTAGATATACAGTGATGGTAATGTCAGGATATTTAATGCCGGAAATAATGGCCTACAGCTATCTCGAGTTCTTTTGAACATCATAATTTTCACTGCTCTTTCTATAATTTGAAAATACTCGAGGCGTTAGCTGAAACCCCCCACAGCTCAACACCATAAACCATCCTGGAGTGAAACAATCCGACATAGGCTAGTCTCATTACTTCTGGTGGAACTTCTTCTCTCAGCTTCCTCAGAAGGAGAGTTATCTGAGATGGCTGACTGCTCAGTTGCTGTACATGTTCATTCCAAGATAGAGTGCCGTCTAGTAATATACCAAGAAATGGTACTGTACCCTTCTCTAAATCTTTATTCAAGCTAAAAATTTTATTCTTAGTCTTCTCTTGATTTAGCAATAACATATTATTATTTAACCATTTTTTGAGACAAGATGCATTTCTATCTGCTTCTTTCACAAGCACTTCAGTATTCTTCCCTTTGGCAACCAGTGTTGTGTCATCAGCGTACAATATGCATTTTTCTGGAAATAGCGTCTCAACACTATTAATGTATTATAAGAAAAGCAAGGGCCCTAGAACAGAGCCTTGTGGGACACCACGTTTAATTTCACCTCGCTCAGAATACTGGTTATTATAATAAACATACTGAGTTCTGCCCGTTAAATATTCTTTAAAGGAATTCTAACTGATTTCCTTAATACCGTAGTATTTCAATTTCAGAAGCAGTAACTCATAATAATGGGAAACGCCAATGTAAGTAAGTAGGTAAGTAAGTAAGAGAAAATCGTTGGAGCCAATTTCATCAACATCGCTGAAAACTAAAAAATATATTCAGTAGAACCACACTTCCGGTTGAAGGATTTTTGACCGTATCCTTCGTGTGGGTGCGGCTGGGTTTTCTCAGGTTTGAGCTTCCTGCATTTTTTTTTTCTACACCAGCAAGCCAGAACCAGCAATGTTTTTGTTCACCCCTACATACATAGACATTGGGTAATGAGTGGGAGAAGAAGAGATACCATTCGTTAATATATTTTTACTTTTTCTTACTACTGTAAGAGAATGTATCGCAATCGTGGCATATTTCGAAATTGAGCTTTCAACAGAAATTTACTGGTCCCTTGAGCATTATCGAACTTTTTATTGCGTTCAGGTACCACCACCGTCGCATCTAATGGAAGATTTCTCAAAATCTATCTACCTTAACCGCAACATTACCGATTACTTTTTTTGGAATGCAAAGTTTCGAGATATATCTCAAAAAATTGAAAAAAAAGATTCAGCAAACTCCGGCTTTTGGATGACGATTGGATGCGATGGTGGTACCTATAAGAACAAATACAAAATCTGACCAGCGTTTTTTCTCTTTTTTGATATATTTTGTTAAGAATAAAAATTATCTACGTGAAAACAATGCAAATTCAAAAAGAACGGAGAGATATTATTCTTTTATTTTTAAGATTAATAATAATTTAATAATTTAGAACACATAATTACAAAAATTATTTATGCATTATACTAGTATAATAATGGTAACGATTATGTTTGAGATAAGTGGCATGGCGGGGCTTTTAAAGGGATCTGAGTAGCGGGGGCAATTTGTAATGGTAAGTTCAGTGTTGGGTGACGGTGAAACGAGGTAACTGTGGTTTAGGTGTGCGCGATGTCAGTTTACCTCTGAGTACATAATGTGCTACAGTCTGTCATAGCCATTTATTAGCCTGATCTCTACGTTCGATTAACTGCATGGAATCTGCGCTATTTAGCCAGGCCATCAGAGGCGTTCAGCTGGGCTACCTCTACAATATTCCCTCCCCTCACGCTTTCTAACACTGTTTGCACAAACACAAACACAAACGTATACCTACTAACAAACTCTCATCACACCGTTTGACAAACCTTGCACATTCAACCTCTCTTTGAACTAGTACCGTATGCTAGAATCCAGAGGCCGTCAGAGAGAGTAAATGGCCTCTGACTGCCCATTGTTCATCTCCCCATTCTTCTCGCTTTGTCATAGTTAATGCTCTGACAAATTACCATATCAGATGCTTTACAATAAACTCATTATATCTTTATTAATTCATTTTATCAAATATTTATTTATTTAATTTTATAATTTTAGGTAAGTGGAGTGTACAAAGAAAAAGAGTTTCTGAAAAACAATAACATGACTTTCTTCTACTGGAATTCTCACGTTTACTGCAAGACACATTTTCATAAAAGGGGAATGTTTAGTTCCCTTACCTCCCATATTGTGACTTTTTTGCTAAATAATACAGCTACCATTTATTGGCAACAAGTATTAAAGGTACATAAAAAAAAGAGTGAAGAAGCTACCTAGGGGGGTAATACACCAAAAATGTACACTTATTATATGTTAGTCACTAGTAGACACTGTCACTAAGGAGTAAGCCTCTGGGCCAGCTCCTTTTCAGCCTGCGAGGAGTATTGTCAGGAATATGGTGCGAAGAAAGTTGTTGGATCAGAGGTTGCTGAGAAGAGATTTGTAGAAGTCATAAAAACAAGATCAGATTACTTAATTTATGTAAGTGAAGTTCTAGATCCTTGTGAACGCTTTCATTAGTTACATAAAAAGTAAGTATTTACAGTCTTTTTCAGGATTTTTGGTTCGGTGGTTTGGATGCAAAAGATATTAGAACGCTTACCAGAACCTAAATTCCAGTACACAAGTCCAAATTAGCTTCGGTATTGAGTTGTAAATTAGTCGTTTTTAATTAGTGAGGGATAAATTTTATCGTTTGTTTTGGTAATCTGGAAAGAGTTTTGTAACATTTCATCAGTTCTTGACATTTGAATCGAGTGTGGGTTTTTAAGTGAATCTTTTGTCTATATACATTCCTAGGTCTCGAACATGATTACCTGAGGGAGGGGAGTATTGTGAAAGAAAACTGGTCGACATGTCCTTCTATAGGAGGGTGAAAGTAGTGTGTGCCGACTATTTTGCGTTGATTTTTTCAATTTTTTCTTTTTTTTTTTAGCCTTCTAGGACATTGAGTTGTTGTAGTGTTTGGGAAAGTTAACTCCCAGTTAACTCGTAGCTCACTGCTAGGTTTTTATTTAGAAGGTGTATACAATAGAAAAAAAATCTGGTGTGAAACACGCACACAACTTTCTCTTACTCCAGTTCTCAAAATGATAATTGACAAATTTTATACTTTGTGTACCAAATTTAATGAAATTCGTCGAAAACTGAAAAAACTGTTCAGTAAAAGCGCACTTCCGGTTTACTAATTTTCTTGAAACTCGAATTTCAGCCATCTATTTATTTCTAACTAATTATGTTTGGATGATAGAATTGTATAATGAACTAAGATATGGTAGGTTGGTTCCGCAGAGCTGGCTGAAAGCATCAAGACATTTTCCGTGGTAGCCTGCTTCATTTTGTGGTCCTCGACCGGTTTCGGCGTTTCGCCCATCTCAGGATTGTCGTTTCTTCGATAGTGTGCCACACGACTCGTACAGACCTTAGTGTGAAACTAAAGGAGTGTGAAACTAGTCTCTGATACGGAGTCTGTGGTTGGCCACTACTGAAGAACGCATCCTGACGATGGGCAAAGCCCGAAAACCCGTCGATGACCAAAAATGATGCAGGCTACCACGGAAAATGTCTCTGAAACTAGGATAGCACTTTGATGAAAATCTAACCCCAACCCTCCCCTAAAAATATCCCTTAAAAAAATTTTCCCAGATAAATGTTTAGATAAAAGTTGTAGATCTTTGCATGTTAGGTTATATAGGAAGTTCCAAAAAAATCGTCGGAGCCATTTTTGAGAAAATTGCGAAAAAGTGAATAAATCATTTAGTAAAGTGGTAAAGTAAACGCACTTCCGGTTATCCGATTTTTTTCAAACTCGGAATTTCAACAACATATTTAATTCTAATTAACATTATTTAGATGACAGAATTGTCTTACAAACTGAAATAGCACTTTAGATGAAACTTACCCCCACCCATCCACCAAAAGTGCCCTTCAATGCATTTTCTCGGAGAAATGTTTCAAATAAAAGTTGTAGCTCATTGTATGTGTGGTTGATGTTTGACGTTTAAAAAAAATCGTCGGAGCCATTTTTGAGAAAATCGCAAAAAAGTAAAAAATCCAACTAGCAAAGTGGTATTTCCGGTTGAGGAATTTTGACAGATAACGTACAGGCAGATCCCATGGTGACCTCTAAAAGGAATATCAAATTTCAACTTTCTACGATTGTTCGTTTTTGAGCTATGCTGTTCACATACATACATACACACACACACACACACGGACACCACACACACCACACACACACACACACACACAGACCATTTGTTAAAAACACCACTTTTGTGGACTCAGGGGACCTCAAAACGCGGATATTTCCGGTGAAAACTCGATATCGCAAATTTGACACGATTACAAACTCCTCTTACTAGGAGTAAGAGAAAGTAAAAATAAAGAGAACCCACAGTTGTCTACATTATATATTTTCACCAACAAATGAATGAATAGGAACACAAAATACATAAAACAAATTCTTATTAACACTTCACACACAAAGATATTTTTTGTAACCATACACACTCTTCCGA